>JAFVLL020034492.1:0-107500 GCA_021397915.2 Tor tambroides
CAAAACCAGTCATAAGTGTCAATTTTTCGAAACTGAGATTTATACATCATCTGAAAGCTGAATAAATAAGCTTTCCATTGATGTATGGTTTGTTATGATTGGCTGAGATACAACTATTTGAAAATCTGGAATCTGAGGGTGCAAGAAAATCAAAATATTGAGAAAATTGCCTTTAAAGTTGTCCAAATGAAGTTCTTAGCAATGCATATTACTATTCAAAAATTAAGTTTTGATAGATTTACAGTAGGAAATTTACTAAATATCTTCATGGAACATGATCTTTACTTAATATCCTAATGATTTTTGGCATAAAAGAAAAATGGATAATTTTGACCCATACAATGTATTTTTGGCTGTTGCTACAAATATACCCCAGCGACTTAAGACTGGTTTTGTGGTCCAGAGTCACATATTCACATTCATGTGCCAAAACATAATTACAATTATACTTTACAATTTAAGCATGTATTACATATTTGGCAAATTAAAGAGAATGAGATTCTGATGCATTTACATGTAAATGAAAACCTTGAAAACCTCAAACTAGCTTAATTTTCATTTCTTTAAGTTAAAATCTGAAACATGATTCTTGACAGTTTTCAGATTCAACTGTGTGTAATGTTACCTCTGCTGACCAAATTCCATTTAGTCTGGGAACTAATTGCCATTACTTCTGGGAACAACTTCCATTTCACTCGTCCTCTTTAAAATGCAAAAACTAAATGCCTCGCCATGCCAAAGTGTACAACGAGATACAAAGACAT
This sequence comes from Tor tambroides, assembly GCA_021397915.2. Lineage (NCBI taxonomy): Eukaryota > Metazoa > Chordata > Actinopteri > Cypriniformes > Cyprinidae > Tor > Tor tambroides. The sequence goes on from JAFVLL020034492.1 coordinate 765, forward strand.
TGTCTAAATGAAGGTAATCCATTGGTGTTTCCATGGAAACAGAATCCACAGACCTCTTTTGAGAAAGTGATTTAAAAGACTTGTAACATATGATTAGAATGAGAAGAAACAGCACACCAATATTCACAGTGTGCTCATTATTACCACCACTAAAAAAACAGCACAACTGTAAGGAAGAGGTCAAAACGAAACAGACTCAAATTAAACTTTGCGGATCTGGGCAATTTTTTGCATCCTTGTTTTCTTAAAAATCTGACAAATCCTCCCATCTAAGTTTCTTATTTTGCAGAACTGGCAATGTTTTGTAGTTTTCAGCAAGAGAAACTCTAGTAATGTGCAACAAAGTTAAGCTGCTGACATATTTAGCCTCTGTGAAAGTTTTTCTTCTCTTCCCAGCAGGCCTACCATTAAATGTCACCAACAAACCATGCATAAAAGCACTCTTACTAAAAAACAAAATGCCAAACTCTAACCATAAATTATTGAAAAAATAAATCATTCATCTATTATTGATAACAGCTTTTGCTTTCGTTTCACTGCTTTGAATTTACTACGGCCCAAGTTCTGCATTACAAAAATTCATAATAACTGATTCAAATAGACGTCCAGTTAACGAATCTGATAATAGATTACTGTGAGAGACTAAACACACAAAGAAATGTGAGCATGTTTCTGAAATGCTGTAATTCTACTGGCTGAAATGAAGGGTTAGGATCTGTAGAGCACAATTAGCAAGACAGCCTTATATAATGCTGTACACATTGCTTGAAAAAACAAATGAATGTTTGTCAGGTCTGCCAAAAAAAAAAAAACCTTCACTCATAAGAAAGAAAAAAAACAATACGAAAAATGAAAAATGGTCAGTTGCTCCCACACTGCCACTATGTATGCCCCAATATGTTACATCATATTAATATCTTTTATATATGGCCTTAGCTCAGCATATACAGTAGTATGTCTTTTTTCCATGTCTGGTTGCATTAATAACAACAGCCACATCCTTGCATTCTAGATTTCTCTTGAGGGATTTGACCAGCTGGCTTAAATCTTTAATCTTTGCTGCATCAAAAATAACATGGTTAGAGCCTGAGAGAGCTGTCCTCCACTGACCCTCATCCTCTGATCTACACATCTCCTCCATCAGAGCTGTCACCAGCATGCAACCGACATCACTACAGGAGAGTTTAAAGGGTCAAATCATGACAGATCGAACTTTTATTTTGAAACTAAATAATATATTGAAACCAAACCCCTAGTCAGGTAGGGTAGTTTTATATGGACAGGTAGGATAATATAAAAACTACCCAAACTTCTCAATAATGCACTCTTAAAAATAAAGATGCTTCACGATGCTGTAGAAGAACCTCTTTGTCTAAATGGTTCCATAAAGAACCTTTAACATCTGAAGAACCTTTTTGTTTCACAAAAGGTTCTTTGTGGTGAAAGAAGGTTCTTCAGATTATAAAAAGGTAAGGAAGAGATGGTTCTTTAAAGAACCTTTGACTGAATGGTTCTTTGTGGAACCAAAAATGGTTCTTCTATGGCATCGGTTGAAGAACCTTTTGAAGCACCTTTATTTTTAAGAGTGTATATTCTGAAATTCCAGCTAAAATATTAGTCTGCTATCTATAATATTGATGTTTCCAGTGAAAAAGTTACCTTGACTGAATCAGGAGAGAAATATGCGCAGATCAAGCACTGTTTATAAGCAAAAAGAGTCCAAAACAAAAGTTCTAAACAAATATGTCAGTGGATTTTGAGAGGAGAACAGAGGATGGACTTTTTCACTGGAGGAAGCATTATCATGAATAATGGAGAATATTTTAGCTGGAAGCAATAGTTTAAAGTTAAAATGCCTTAGTAATGGATTTGTTTCTACCAAACACACAGCTTTTCACTTCACGAGATGTTAACTGATGGACTGGAGTGGTGTGGATTATTGTGATGTTTTTATCAGCTGTTTGGACTCTCCTTCCGACGGCACCCATTCAGTGCAGAGGATCCGTTGCTGAGCAAGTGATGCAATGCTACATTCCTCCAAAACTGTTCCCATGAAGAAACAAACTCATCTATATCTTGGATGGCCTGAGGGTGAGACAGCAAATTTTCTTTTCCTTTAAAAAGGGCTTGTTTACTTCTAGGTTCAGTGAGAGAGTGGAAAATGGACATAAAATACTTTTTTTGGCTTCAAAGACATATATATTTATATTTATATATAAATGGACCCTTGTATTATAATAATAATAATGAATATTGTGACAGTACATGGACGAACAACACTTTTGGGCAATCTTTACACCACAATCTTGCAGGACAGAAAAACTCTGTTTTAGTCTGTTTTAGTGAAACAATAAACTTTCTCTGTCAAGATGTTTCTGAGAAGAGTTTAAAAATAAAGCAGATGGGGAGCAAAAGAGCTTTAAGAGCTCTAGCAGACGTGTAGTCTAAGTGAAAAAGTTTGGTTTTATGTTCCCATGTGACACATAACAGCAGAAGCTTCAGCATACAGATGTTCACGGTGTGCTCTTTTCTGAGTAAATGCTGTTAGGTCAAGGAGGTGAGCAATCTAGAAAGGTCAGATGAAGCAGTACAAAGGAAGAAAATTACACCTGACAGTGAATGTAAAAGGTGTATAAAGCAAGACATGGACTTTGCTTTGCTGCCCGTTGCTCTAAGAACTTGAACAAATGACCACCAAACATCATATATAAGTCAATACGACAAGCAAACAACCAAAAGCATTGGTATATGAGAATGAATCAATCTAGAAGTCTTCTATGTTACTGAAAGTGAACACCTTTAAGCGTGCTTTCATACTAGGTTCAAGTTTGATTGCTCTCCCTGCTCCCACTGGGCAGCTTTTTTTTTCAGGTCCAAACCACAGTATATTTGCATCGTCAGAAGAAAACAGCATTCACATCATCTAAACAAACACAGGTACACAGCAAAAGTGCTAGTTTGAAAGCATCGTAAATTAAAGATTTTTTTTTTTCAGGAAAATATCCATTAAATTATCCATTAAAGTCGCAATGAAACAGAAGTAGCAGCAGATCTTTTCTTCCTTATTGTGACGTACATCCAAGTGTAATGGATTATCGAAAAAGAAAAAATGTAGGATGAAAACTTATGCATGAGTTTGTTGATAGAAGTTTTGAATTGTGTTCATTAAACTAAAAAATGATTGCAAGCTTGCAGTGGATTGTGGGCGAGATTTAAGTGGACTAAACGATTCAAAAAATTTGAATCGATTGAGTTAAGACATTGTGATTAAACACTATAAGATAAAAGACATTTATATTAAACATAGGCCTATATGGATGAATCGTTCACAGTAAGAGCTATGACATGCATTTACAAAACAGATTTATGCAGACTAATTTTAGTCAATATGTCGTCACGTTATATTCATTCATTTTAATTTATGGACAAAAAAAAAGTTATTTAATTTTGAAGAACTTTTTCATCTGTATTTTTCTCTACCCAGGCTCATTTGAAATACGTGCCTCAACCCAAGCTTCTGCAAAACTCAAAAATGTTCCTGTACTCTACTGTATGTACGAATCGCTCCAGTTTCCAGTTGAAATGAACACTAGAGGCAGTAAAACTCCAACAACATTTATTCCTTTTCACGCAAAGTATGAAAGAGCCAGAGTTTTGAATAAGACAGCCTTATTTTGCACAATATTATGCTATGACTTCAAAACAATTTTAACATGCTGTGAGATTTAAAAACTAATACTTTTGAACATTAGCGTCACATATACAGCTTCATGTTTTCTAAGGTTTGTCCGGTAGCTTGTCCGTTGAACTTGTGAGCAGAAGCACTCCGGTATAAAAACTGTGAAACTACAGTTCGACAAAACAGCTCAAACTTTTGCTTTTGTTAGTACTATCGGGTAAGTTTAGTGCTGGGATTGGTGTAGGGGTGTAGTTATTTTCCTACACGACAGAGCATTAATCTTTTAGTGACTCTCCCTGGACATTTGAATTATGAATCGCTGCAATGCGTACCTGAAACAACATCATAAAAACACTGCAATATGTGCCTGTATCAGTGTAATAAAAACCACGGTCATGTACTAAATGCACATTTTAGTGCCACTCTCACTTTGAAACTGCCGCAAAACATGCAATAAGGTACGTAATATCGGTGTTGCAGAAACGCCGCCACAAGCACATATGTGACCCTGGAGCACAATACCAGTCTTAAGTCGCTGGGGTATATTTGTAGCAATAGCCAACAATACATTGAATGGGTCAAAATTATCAATTTTTCTTTTATGCCAAAAATCATTAGGATATTAAGTACAGATCATGTTCCATGAAGATATTTTGTAAATTTCCTACCATAAATATATCAAAACTTAATTTTTGATTAGTAATATGCATTGCTAAGAACTTCATTTGGTCAACTTTAAAGCTGATTTCCTCAATATTTAGATTTTTAGCACCCTCAGATTCCAGATTTTCAAATAGTTGTATCTCAGCCAAATATTGTCCTATCCTAACAAACCATACATCAATGGAAAGATGATTTATTAAATCTCAATTTCAAAAGCATTGACCCTTATGACTGGTTTTGTGGTCCAGGGTCACATATTTTCAATGAGCCTGGGTTGATTTTGTTGATGAGATTAACACTGGTGGACGGCAACTTTATTGTTTCTGACTACAATCTGTTCTCGTTTCAAATGCAATTTCATCAGAACCACATTAGTAAATATAACGCTATAGTCTCACTTACTTCAGGACGTGTGTCGAGCCGTTGATCTGCGTGGCCGTGCAGGTCGTTCCAGGGCCCAGGATGGAAGGTCGGCGGTAGCGCTTGTGTCCGCAGCAGAGAATGATGAGGAAGGCACGACGAAAGGACTTGTTGAGGAAGGCGTAGAGGATGGGGTTGAGCATGGAGTTGATGTAGCCCAGCCAGAGGCAGGCCGCCCACAGCTGCTCAGGAACACTGTAGTCTATGAAGGGGTCCACCACGTTTGTGATAAAGAAAGGGGCCCAGCACAGGCAGAAGCAGCCCATGATAATGCACAGAGTCTTGGCCGCCTTGGTCTCGGTGCGCATGCGGTGGTTGCGTTGGTGATCCGCGCTGTCCGCGTTCCCCGCTCCTCCGGCCCGCTGCAGCATGCTGATCTGCCGAGCGTGTGCCCGCGCCGTGATGTAGATGCGCTGGTACGCCAGCACCATCAGGATCAGCGGTACGTAGAAGGCCACGACCGAGCAGGTCAGCGCATATGGCTTGTTCACCATAAACACACACACCGTGGAGTTGCCAGAGAACTTCCGCTTCTCTATCTGTCAAGAGGGGGATGTTGACACATTCAGATTACACACACACTAAAGAATGTAGACTCTTAAAAATAAAGATTCCAAAAGAAGGTTTTCTCAGCAATGCAACTGAGGAACCTTTTTTGGTTTTATGAACCAAAATAATCCTTTTTCCCCTTGGTTCTTTGAAAAGTTTTAAAATCTTTTATAACTACTATACTATAACTTCTACTACTATAAAGAACCATTTGTGCAATTGAAAGGTTCCATTGATGTTAAAGGTTCTTCTTGGAAACATAGATGCCAATAAAGACACTTTATTCTTATTTTTGGTTCTCCAAAGCACCTTTCAGTGAAGAATTGTGTCTTTTTTAAAGCTGATTTACAGCAGAATTTGTTTCACATCGATTCATTTTTTTTTCAGTTTATTATTGTGAAGCTGCTTTGAAACAATCTGTATTTTAAGTTACACTTTATTCTGACAGTCCACTTGAGATATTCTAACTATAAGTAACTTTGCTATAAGTAACTACATGTCAACTAACCCTCATTAGAGTATTATTAGACTGTTAGTAGAATAAGTTGATATGCACCTGCAAAGTTACTTATAGTCAGTAAAATGTTTATTGACGGAGCATCAAAATAAAGTGTTAGCAGACATTAAGCAGAGAGTCTACTAATACTCTCATGACTGCTAGTTGACATGTAGTTGACAAAGTTACTTATAGTTAGTAGAATGTCTAAAGTGAACTGAAAATAAGGTGTTTCCAAATTGTATGAAGCATTATATAAATAAAGGTGACTTGAAAAATCCAAAGAACCGGTTTCCACCATAAAGAACCTTTTGTGAAATGGAATATTAAAGATTCTATCATAGATTCCAATAAAGAACTTTCATTTCTAAAAGTGTAGGATGTTCTTTCTCTAATTTTCAGTGCTCAGCAGCTTCTCCCTCTGTGTGCGTTCATTAATATTCAACTCCGTGTGTCTTTGGCTTCAGGGAACAGTCATTTGAGGAGACGTTTTAAGAGCAGAGGTGACTACTTACAATACTTCATCTGGTCAAACACGAGCACCTTCAGGTGTGGAAGAGACCTTGGCTAGAGGGCATGAGTCTGTAAATATCCTGCTCCCAATATACACTATTTATTGACTCTCAGCACTTCATATTAATAAAAAATGCTTGACATTCAAATCCTGTGACGTGCGGCACTATATTAAGTTTGTAACTAGTAAATTAATTACACTCCCCTAGAATTAAATTCAGCCTCTGATGCATGATGTCCTCTAGACTTCAAGTCTTTGAAAAGTCATTCAGAGTGTGATGATACATTTAAACCATCATGTGTGATGACCTTTGACCTTTACCTATCTTTATGGCAGCATTTACACAACAGTTGTCACTCTTCGTACATGCTTAATAATGTTCTTTGGTTATTTTGGGGAGTAACATGCACATTCAACTCATTAAATCCATATAGTGTGAACAGACAGTGACGTCACTCTCTCTTGGATGCTGACAGCTTGTCTGAGGAAAATCACAGAAACAGAGGTAAGTGTCTTGACTCATTTGCAGTCTGTCTGTCTCTAGCATATATCTGCTCTCATCAGCTCTGCGGTCTTTAGGTAACCCACAGTGCTGTTTAAAAGCAGCAGCTTTGATTTAGAAAAAGTTTGGGGTCACTAAGATTTTTATTTTTATTTTTTGAAACAAGTTAATACTTTTATTAAGCAAGCATGCGTTAAATTGATTTCAGAAGTAGAAGACATACATTTATAATGCTGAGCAGCAAATCAGCATATTAGAATGATTTCTGCAGGATCATGTGACACTGAAGACTGGAGCAATAATGCTGAAAATTCAGCTTTGCATCACAGAAATAAATTACATTTTAAAATATATTACAATAGCAAACAGTTATTTTAAACTGTAATAATATTTCACAATATTACTGTTTTTACTGTATTTTTCATCAAAATAAATGCAGATTTAGTGAGCATGAGAGACTTTCAAAAACATAAACATAAAATCTACTGACCCCTTAAATATAAACATCTTTATATAAAGAGCATGCTTCACATATTTTGTGATTTTTGGCTATAAGACAATTAAAAACCACAGAAAACAATTTCAGACTGTTGTTATCCCATCAATTAGAAATGTTATTGTATTTAATTAATGTGCAATTAGTGACATACATTAGAAAAACAGTGGTTAACCCCACAATTAACATGAACAATAGCTAAGACTAAATGGCTAGTCATTGTAAGTGAAGAGAGCTTGATGAGAGAAATTAACACAGATATATTTTTATCTGATCTAGAGCAGTGAGAATCATAAATTAAACACATACACTTTTTTTTTTTTAACAAACAAGCTAGTACTGATTTGATCCACAGAGGGAAGTGTCATGATGAGAGCTATTAATCACTGTTCATCTGCGTCTCTCTCTCCTGTCTGCTCTTCCCAACACTCTCAAATCATAACGCTGAGCCCTCCAAGCTCTAAACCCAACACCAACGCAATCCATAATAAACAACCCATGAACTGCAAATATATTTCACATCAGTATAAGGCTTTTTTAATAAGCTGGACTTTGGCCCGTGCTATCATTGATACTCAATATCAAACCGCTAATTAGTTCCTTTGAGAAGAGCTTTTGGCGGAACGAGAAGCTTGACTCATTCACATCTGTGAAAATGTGAAGTATAGGTAGCATTAATGTAATGCCTGTGAACCAACACAAGAGACTCCAGACGGCAGAATGCCAGCTATTTACTTTGAGTAGAATACTAATTCATCTAGCCAACTATTTACTTCAAACAGAACACTAATTCATTCTTTTATATTTTTTTTTCTTCATGAAATTTCAGTTTGAAGGAAGCTACAAACTTAAACAGAGAAAACCACTTCAAGTCTCAATTATTTCTTTAGATATATTAGCTCAGGGCTTCCCAAGCTTTACTGAATCCCTTAGATGTAAAATATTTACTTGAAGTATGGCCTGAAAGGTAAAGATAAAATATTTAATTGGTTTTTAGCAGGGGTTTTATTTTGATTGTTTATATTTTAAAATTATTTATATATAGGGCTGCACATATATCATAGTTAACTTTACAGTAGTACTCAGCACTGAGTACTGTCAGACTTTCCAAATCCCTCATCACTTGAATTAAAATTATGATCATTTAATTTTAAACCACAGCCACCACAAAATCAGATTTCAGCACCTCTTTTTACTTTGAGATTGTTCTGAGGTTAAATACAGATTTAAAATCATAATATCAATCAAGATATAGTTTATAGATATAGTAAAATTAAGATATAGTTTAAATTCTTTGTATAGCTCCGGCAGGAAACACTGGTATCTAATAACGCCTTGGAAAGAAACAGTTAATCTGTTGTGTGCTATTTTGTATTGTTGTATTTACTAAAACAGTAAAAAAAAATCAAGCATATACATAAATCCATAAAGGAAATAAAACAATCAAATAATCATGTGTCCTATTCTGTGTCCTAAACTTCTAAAACATTGGTGTATCAGTTTATTTTAGAGCAGTCAATGCAATTTGGGAAAGAAATCAATTAAAATTGTGTGTGTGTGTGTGTGTGTGTGTGTGTGCATGAAAATATGTAAAACACTTTAAAATATCATTAATATTTTAACAAGTAACTAATTTAATTACACATTTTTTTCTCAGTAACTGCAACTGATTACAGTTACTTTTTTGTAATTAAATTAAATAATACTGTTACATGTAACTACTAGAAGTAGTAGTATTATATTGTTTTAAAAAAATTAAGATTAAGGGCCAGATTTACTAACAGTCTTTTGGCATTAAAATAGTACTGGCAGGATTTAATAAGTAAAGAATTAGCGCTGAAAAGATGTGGACACAGTTATTTTTGTGCCTGACCTTTTTGGATGTGCATTTGTAGGAGTTAAAGGAACACTCCACTTTTTTGAAAATAGGCTCATTTTACAACTCCCCTAGAGTTAAACAGTTGAGTTTTACCGTTTTTGAATCCATTCAGTCGATCTCCGGGTCTGGCGGTAGCATTTTAACTTAGTTTAGCATAGATTATTGAATCGGATTAGACCATTAGCATCGCGATCAAAAATGACCAAAGAGTTTCGATAATTTTCCTATTTAAAACTTAACTCTTCTGTAGTTACATCGTGTACTAAGACTGAAGGAAAATGAAAAGTTGCGATTCTCTGGGCCGATATGGCTAGGAACTATACTCTCATTCTGGTGTAATAAAAAGTAGTCCCTAGTTATATCATAACTAGTTACCTAGCTGGGGACTACTTTCAAGTGCTGCGTAATATCATTGCGCCTGCTGCACCCATGGTACGGCAGCAAAGTTCCTTGATTATTACGCCGGAATGAGAGTATAGTTCCTAGCCATATTTGACTAAAAAAAAAAATCACAACTTTTCATTTTCCGTCAGTCTTAGTACACAATGTAACCACAGAAGAGTCGAGCTTTAAATAGTAAAATTATCGAAACTCTTTGGTCATTTTTGAGCACGATGCTAATGGTCTAATCAGATTCAATGATCTATGCTAAGCTAAAAGTGCTACCGCCAGACCCGGAGATCGGCTGAATGGATTCGAAAATGGTAAAACTCAACTGTTTAACTCTAGGGGAGTTGGAAAATGAGCCCATTTTAAAAAAAAGTGGAGTGTTCCTTTAAACTTTCAGATGCAAAATTTATGTTTTATTGTCATCAACTCACAAAACCCCATTTGGGAAAGCCGTATGTATTAGATGTATGAGATACATTTGGTCAGTTACCAAAGACTGAAAACAGAAATGGTGTCACATGAAACTCATGAAACATTACATTTACAAGCACGAGGAAACCATAGAGAAAAACATTTCCACTCTCCAGCGTGACTTAATTATGGTGCATCAGTCTTCACCCAGGGCCATTTTTGTTTGTTTACTGGTAAGTAATGGATTAAGCTCCCTACCTGAGACTGTGGCATTTAATTTTCTCCTCAGTCATCCCACCCCTCAAAGCTGGTCTTTACATACCGCAAATGCTTTCCTAGAAAAATGCACTGTGGCTTGGCTTCTATGCATGGATGCATAATTGCCTTTTGTAAAAATGCATAGAAAGCGGAGAAGATGCCTGAAAAAGACTTTGCATGCGTCACAAGTTTCCCTCATAATCACTCCCTGCACATTTTATAGGGCATTTTAATAATCTACGCTCGCCCTGATTGCAAGGTGAGAGAATTCAAAGAAACATCATTATTACAAGAATCAAAGTCAGACTGCCTTCGCAAACCTTATCAGCACAAACAGTCGTCCATCTGATGGATGTGACTCACCAAATCATTTATTCCAATACTGTTCCAGCCTTGCATTATGGGTAGGAAGGAAATAACGGTTGGGATTATCCAGCATCCTCCGATCATTAGAGCCACTCTCAGCGGTGTCATCTTATTCCTGTAAACCAGTGGCTGGCAACAGATGGCATAGTACCTGGAAGGAAAGGTAAAGAAACAGCATGTTGAATACTCTTCATTTCTCCAGCCATATAGTACATACAAAATAATTCAGATGAAATAACTGTATAAACACTGTTAATTGTACACAAATGTGGCTAAAAATATTAATACGCAACCACAGGTATACATTTTCTTGGAAAATGCATTTTCAATATGCATGTGAAAGACAACAACTTTGAAAAACCTGAAGGATGATGACCTGTCAGTGGCCCTGACTGACAAAATGTCAGCCTATCAAGCATCTGGAAGACTCTGGAAAACACATTCTGTCAAGCTGCTAGAGCTTTTTAACCTTTCTGATCTGCTTTTCTAATCAGCTCAAGGTTGTTGGTAAAATGACATTAAAGGTGCAGTGTGTAATATTGACAACTAGCAGCTGAAATGTATATATATATATGTGTGTGTTTTAGTATAGTCATAAAAACTGCATACAGCATACCTTTAACTATAGCATTCTGAGCTACAACAGAGTCCTGGTATCACCTGGAATTTATTTGAAATCTAAATCTTTATATACATTATAAATGTCTTTATTGACACTTTTGATCAATTCAATGCATCCTTAATGCATCCAATGCATCAATAAAAATATCAATTTATTTATTTTTTAAAAATTGTACTGAACGTACACTTCTAAATAATAGTGTATGATGTATAGTCTATGACCAGGAATATTATTTATATAAAAAAATATTCACACAGATTTATTACCATTTATAACATAGGTTGACTAGTCTCTGTAGAAAACCATAAATAAGGTTAAGAAAAAAAGAAAACTTGTGGCTCAAATAAATGGCTCTCAGTTAACAAAGACTACTCTCAGTTTGAGAGAGGAAAAATAAAGATTTAAAAGTTGAAGTAATCCTTGACCTGCACTTATACATGTAACGTCTCGGGTTACTTGACTGTAACCCTGTTCCCTGAAAAAGCGGGAACGAGATGCTGCGTTTCAATAATGCTAATAACGCTAATGAGAACATTCTTTGTTTGACCGGTTGTGAAGCATGTGTGTCAAACACGCCAAGAATTGGCTTAAATAACTTCGGTAGGTGACGTCATTTGATTACATGCACCTGAGGGTTATAAATAGACGTGAGACGTACACATCTTCAGGTTAAACCTTTGTCTGAAGAGACGTCCAGGCACGCCTACAGTGCGGCATTGAGGCGCAGCATCTCGTTCCCGCTTTTTCAGGGAACAGGGTTACAGTCAAGTAACCGGAGACGTTCCCTATCAAAAGCTACAATCGATGCTGCGTTTAAATAATGCTAATGGGAACGAGAATATCAACGCCGCTGCACTGGAAGTGTCTGGACCCCCCAAGGTTGTGTAGTGTGTGCGCACAAACATTGAAGAGGTCTCAGACACGACTCTGAGATGTTGCCTCAAAGACATGTGAGCCCAGAGTAGCATAGACAGTCTGACAAATGTGTGCGGAGAGGACCAGCCTGGCGCACCACACACTTGATGCAAGGGGACACCTCTTGCCAGAGCCTTAGCATAGGATACAATCCACCTGGTTGAATGGGCCCTAACTCCTAGAGGTGAAGCTTGACCGCGCGCCTCATAGGCTAGGGAAATAGCATCCCTCACCCAATGTGACAGTGTCTGTCTAGTGGCAGCCATAGCATATGAAAAGCTGCTCTGACTTACACCACTGGCAAGTGCGGTGGACGTAAATCTGAAGAGCATGTATTGGACACAGTAAGTGAAGTCCTTCTTGCTCTGGTGTTGTGAACGACGGAGGTCAGAAGGCTTCAAGAATGACCGGATATACGGTTGAGAATTGAACTTTTGGAAGATAATAGGGTGAGGATGCAAAATAGCTTTGACCAGCCCAGGGGCAAAGTCTAAGCTGGATGATGAGAATGACAGAGCCTGCGAATACCCAATTCTCCTCAAAGAAGTAATAGCCATGAGAAAAACCATCTTCAGAGTTGAAGATGACTCTAGAGGTTTAAAATGTAGTCCCAACCAGACCCTTGGGCACAAAGGCTAAGTCCGATGAAGGTACTGTCGCTCTGGTGGGCGTCCTCAACCACTGAGCTCCATGAATGAAGCGGGCGACTAGAAGGTGCTTTCCCACAGAAACACCATCAATCAGAGTGTGGCAGGCTGAACTGCCAGCCACATAGACTCTGAAAGTACCAGGACATGTGCCTGAGGACAGTTTCTCTTGCAGGGACCCCAGCACTGAAACAACCTGGCAGTGAACTGGGTCTGCATGGTGTGTCATACACCAACTTTCGAAAAAGCACCATCTGAGGGCATAACTTATTCTAGTGGAAGGAGTCCTATCAATCAGAATAGTCTGTAGAACATCTGCTGGAAAGCCAGCATCTCTTGTGGTCCCCCTCAGGGGCCAGAGATGAAGGTTCCAGAACTCAGGCCAGGGATGAAATACTGTCCCCTGTGCCTGAGATAGGAGAACTCTCCTGACCGGAATCGCCCATAGCGAGCCGCCAAGAAGGGATATTAGATCTGAGAGCCACACTCTAGTCGGTCAACCAATGGGGCGCTATCTGTAAGAGGCGAGACCCTTGTTGACGTACCGTGGCCAGGACTCCTGGGAGCAGAGCGATCGGAGGAAATGCGTAAAGACGCAGCCTGAGCCACGAATGGGCCTTTGTGTCCAGATCTAGGGAAGCTGGAGGCAAGAGAACCCGCGTCCTCAGCTCTGTTTGAAGAAGCGCCGGTGCGGCTTCAGCAGTGAGGGCGGGGACATCGGGGAGAACGCGAGAGAGAGAGAGGGGTGGCTCGTGCACCCTCGTCTCTCAGCCAACTCGACATGCGAGCCCCACGATCGTAACGAGGATACAGAGGCTCGCCCCTTCCTGAAAGAAAGCGAGCCTCAAGCAGAGCACTCCGATCTAAGTGATTACAGTGCTTGCACTCAGAGTCCTCCCCAAATTCAATTCGAGGACAGCAACAGCATGCTCCCCAAATTCATCTGAATACTTCAGGATGGAGTTTCCAGCTTGTCTGGACAGCAAATCGTCTTCCATATTCATATGCCCCAGAATGTAAATTGCATTGATGGACAGGAACTTGTCCTGTGTCCAAAGCAGAATCTGCTGTTCTAGCCTGTTCCGGCAGCACAGATGCAGTCTGCCCTGGTGACTTATGTAAGTGACTACCACAGTCTTGTCCCCCCGCACTAGGACATGGTAGCCCCTGCTGGAGGATGTATTTCAGGGCCCAAAATACAGCCATCATTCCGAGGCAACTGATGTGCCAATCGAGAAGATGACCTCTCCAGATCCCTTGGGCTGGACGCTCATCCAAGACCGCACCCCAACCCGTGAGGGAAGCGTCTGTCGTTAGCATCTTGCGACGACAACACGTGCCTAGAGTGGGACCCAAAGTCAAAAACCGGGGTCTGAACCACCTAGAAAGTGCGGTTCAGCCCTTAGCACGTAACCCTTATATGCCTGTGGGGATTGGCCCATTAGAATCCCCTGGCTCTGAGCCACAACTGTAATGGTCTCATGTGCAAGACATCCAAAGGTTTCACGTGGATGCAGTGACTTTCTGAAAGTAATGTACAGTAACTTCCTGGCCTAGCCTGAAATCCTTCAGGGTGTTCAGAATGGATTTGACACGTGTAGGAGACAGCTGTGCCCACATTACGATCGAATCCTGTTAACCCCTAAATATCTTGTCATCTGGGCAAGAGAGAAAACGCTTTCCTTGCCGTTGAGTCTCAATCCCAGATAGTTAAAATGAGCGAGGACAACATCCCGATGTCAAAGCGCACACTCTTAAGACTGGGCCAAATCAGCCAGTCGCCGATGCTAAAGCTGCATCCATGCATTTTGCATTTGTGCGGGATAATAAGGCTAGGCCGAATGGAAGAACCCGATACTGGTAAGCTTTACCCCTAAAAGCAAACCTCAGGAACTCTCTGCATTGTGGCAAAATTTCTAATTGAATGTATGTGTCCTATAGATCATTTATCGATAACCAATCCCCTGATTGGATCTGAGAAAATCATTGATTGTCAGCATTTTGAACTTGTACATTCTTAGAAAGCGGTTCAACCCGCAAAGATCTAGACTGGACGCAACCCCCCGTCATTTCTTGGAACCAGAAAATATTGGCTATAGCAGCTCGACTGTCTGTCGAGGAGGGGAAATGTTCTACGACCTTCCTTGTCCAACAGAGCTTGCATTTCCTGTGTCAAGAAATATGCTTGTTCCGGTTTCACAGTAGTGGAGACCACGCCATTGAAACGCGAAGGATGATACGCAAACCGTATCCTGTAGCCCTCTTGTGGAGTCCTTACGACCCAAGGAGAGATTATTTGGCAGTAGCTTCCACGCTGCCAAATTCTCTGAAAGGGAGACTGTCTGTGACACTTTGATTTGCTGGGGGGAATGTTAAATGTTTGGTGTCCTGAAACATGGCAGGAAACAACTGAACATGTAACATCTCACTGGAGATCGCTGACCCCCGAAACATCATTGGTGGCAGAAGTTGTACAGCGATCCCCTAAGGGTGCCGGGAAGGAGCCCTTACTCTCCGTAGGAGTTTTCTGTGGCCCTCCCCGAGGGGACACACCCATTGTCCTGGGCACAGCCTCAGGACCTCCTTTTGGTCGTAAAGACCGTCTTTAGGTCCAGCTCCTTCTTTGGCTGTTGAGTGCTACAAGCTGTTCCCCAGTCTTTATGAGGGGGCGCATGGCTCTCACACTCTCTTTTGGGCTTCTTGCCTCAGAGGAGCTGGGCCATGTCGGGACTGGGTGGCCGACAGCCCCAGCACTAGAGCACGTTGGGGGAGAAACTTGTTGAAAGCCTTCTCGAGCTTCTTTACCTCCCTGCGCTCAGATATTCATGAACGTCAGTCTGATATGCCTGCAGAACCGCCGTGGTGTGCAGGGCAGTACCAACATGACCTGCATGAAATGCTCTCCCTACAAGTGTAGATGTTGCTCTACATGGCTTGGTAGGGAGCGTTGACTTTTCGAGTGATGATGCACCCCCAGGGGAGAGATAGCCCGCTAGCGTCTCTTCCACCTGGGGTATCATCATGTAGCCCTGTGCCTTTGAATCCACAATAGTCGAATAATTCAAGGTTGATGCACAAAAAAACACAGGACAAATACGGCTTACTCCATGAACAAGTTCTCTCATCAAGGAGATCACCAAAGAAGGGGAGAGACCATCGCTGAGGTCCCTTCCCCTGCCACCTGACAGAAACCTGTCAGCTAATTTGGAGCCTCTGGGGGTCTCTTGCTCCTGTGGCCAATCCAGTGGCCACACTGCATGAGTCATCACCTCGAGTAACTCCTCATCTGTTTTATAATCACGGGAGGAGCGCTCGGAAGTGGCGCTCTCTATTTCCATTTATACAGAAGCAAGAGCTGCAGCGTTCGCTGCCCGATCCAAAGAAATGCCGGGACACGCTTTGGAAGCGGGCGCGAAAACCTCCCGATCTGGCGAGAACACGAGAGAAAGGGGAGGACCCACCTCTCCAGCCTCGGCCAGATTAAAGCGCGATCTTAAAGCGCGTTCTCCGTTTAAATAAAGCGAGCCGAGCCGAACGCGAAGCAAGCGAATGGGAATGCTCACCGTCGCAGCCCTCGAACTCAAGAGCAGCATGCTCTTACCCCAAACACTCAAAACAAAGTCATGCGAGTCATCTTCAGAGATGAGCCGTAAAGGAGGCACGCATCTCTTATGGATTAACTCCACAAGCTTTAAACTTTCATTTTCACTTTCGCTTTCACTTCAATACTGCTTTCAGCGTGACACACACACACACACACAATGCGGTCTCTGAAGACAAAGAAACCTGAAGATGTGTACGTCTCATGTCTATTTATAACCTGCAGGTGCACGTAATCAATGACGTCACTCACCGAGGTTATTTAAGCCAATTCTTGGCGTGTTTGACACACGTGCTTCACAACCGGTCGAACAAAGAATGTTCCCAATAGCGCTTTCAGCGCAGCATCGAGAGTAGCTTTTGATAAGGGAATTGGTGACTCAAAGTGTCATAAAAGTGCATAAAAAAGTAGCTGCTCAACAAAAGCCCTGCTATAAAGGGTATAAGGGAACTGCTATAAATAGTTACCAACTAAAAAAAATCAAAAGTTAAACTATTTTTGCTTGATAGAAACAGTATCTGACTTGTTGAAGAACTGAAGATTTAAGGACCATGCCCCGAAAGGTCTTTACCCCTTACACAACCTTTCGCCCTTCACTTCCCATCACGTTCGAAGCCTCACACTTTGCCATCTACTGCATGTCATGAGCTGAGCCTCGGATGAACATTTTGTGCCTTGTGGCTGTCAAGCATGCGTGTTTGGAGAGGTCTGCTATCTCAAAGACTGAGAGAAAACGTCACAGAAGACAGACTTTACTCACAATCCCTTCAACTAAACGAGACAGGTCTCTCTTTTTCTCTCTCTTTAACCCAGATGTGTCAAAGCTTCAATCTGTGTGTGTCGAGGTTCCTGTTTACAAGCATGCCTCTGGCCATAGAGTCTGCTAACCCAACCATGTGTTCACCACAACATGCTCTACCCCCATGCATCAGTATGGCCTCTGCCCCTACAGGTCTGAGATTGGCTTTTATTGGGCTTTGAGGCATCAATGCATGTCCAAATTCTGGAATCCTGTTTTTATAATTCCATTTGGTGGTGCAAAAATTACAAATTTCACCTTGCTGGAAACACAACAGGTGTTCTGAGTCATCTGTTGTGTCTAATTGACAACATAACTCCACTAAAATGCCTACATTAGGTCCCCAAATAACGTCCTGATGCAATTGATTGACTCTTTACATGGGGGAGTTTGAATGGGACTCACGAATCATTCTTCTGTAACAGACTTGGAAAGGTTAGGGCTTAGGAGATTTGCAGCAACGAGAGGAAGTATTTGTTAGTGGGTCAGAAGCACTGAGCAAGCATTACTCCCAGTCTTAAATCATTCCCAGCTTGAGTCAGACGGCTCTCTGCTGCAATCCAGCACTGGACTCTTTCCCGAATTGAACATTTGGTCATTTTTTAGAGTTGGGTCAGTTAAATAAGTTTTAAGGATCTAAGCTTTATTGTTAAAAAGCTTGGGGTCGGTAAGATTTTTTAATGTTTTCTGAAAGAAGTCTCTCATGTTAACCAACGCTGCATTTATTTAATCAAAAATACAGTAACAACAGTAACATTGTGAAATATTAGTACCATTTAAAATAACTAATATTTTTTCTATTTGAATATATGTTAAAATGTAATTTATTCCTGTGATCAAAGCTGAATTTTCAGCATCATTACTCCAGTCTGGAGTAATCAGTGTCTTCAGAAATCATTCTAATATGCTGATTTGCTGCTCAAGAAACATTTCTGGTTATTATTAATATTGAAAACAGCTGCTTAATATTTTTGTAGAAATACGGATAATTTCTTTCAGGATTTGTTAATGAATAGAACATTTATAAGAACAGCGTTTCATTGAATTAGAAGTCTTTCGTATCATCAAAAATGTCTTTACTGTCAGTTTTGATCATTTTAATGCATTCCTTGCTCAATAAAATTATTAATTTAAACAATAAATAAATTACCAACCACAAAGTTTAGTTCACTTTGTTTTTATTGTTCTGCAACTTTACCCAAGACGTCTGACTTTGAAGGTTTTACACACCAGCTTTCGTTTCATTTAATTACATGGTGCCTCTTTTGAATTGGATCAATTTGGCCCACAATAACAGTCATGCACTCACTTAGAGTATTCCCATTTCTCTAAACAGCTGAATTGGGACAGCATAACTAAGGCTACACATAAGCATAATGGGCTTAATGCTCTCTCATTGTTCTGGCTGCATTTACTTCAGCCAGTGTTAATAAAACGAAATATAATTAAAATGAGGTGACACAATTACAGCAATTACTTTAGTGCATAAAAAACAATATGCAAGATGCTCATTAAAATCATCACATGCCCAAGATGTCCTCAGGGATTTGGCCCTTATATTTTCATGCGCGTCTCTGGCTGATACTAGCGAGTGATAAACAAATTACCACCGCTCGGACTTTCACACCTACATCCAGCCTGCTGTGAAGAATTCTTGCTGGAAGACTTGCAATTCTTGGGCTGACTGTCAGCCATGGTCTATTGCTGCTTATGCCAACCACAGCCCTGTCAAAGATGGATGTCACAGAGCCATTTCTGTGTACGTGCTCAAAAAGCATATTGATTTCTCACTGTGGCACCTGTAAGCGCTATCTAAAGGGATGAAAGCAATTGCAGGGGAAAAAGAGACAACATTAGACTTGAGACAACATTACATTTCCAGTGAACAGTATCGGCTCTGACTCACACTGCGCCTGAGGCGAGGGACGAACAACCTTTATTTTAATAAATTAAATGATCAGCTACACAGAAAGATTCAAAGATGTGATAAAATGTACCAATACAACAAAACACCTTGGGTAAATTTGTTGAGAAAAAAAAAATTTAACTAACAGATACCATACTTCTCCAGTTGATTGATTGTTAACAATTGCAAACAAACTTTGTATTACAAGTTTTGTGAAATGTTATGTTTGAATATGCAAATGATGCATTATCTAATTAAATATTTTACACACATTTGCATACATTAATCTGAACACTAGATAAAGCCAGGTATAAAATATTTGTTTCATTTGCTGATTTCAAAAGAGTCGAAGGCAATGTACAGAGGGGATTTTGGATTGGAGTTTTTATTTCATTTCATTTTATTTTATTTTACCAGACGAAAAAAAAATCCAGAGTGAGACATTATTAATCACATTACAATATTGAGCCATACAAAACAAAAGGATCTATTTTTATACCCTTTACTGGGATGAAACCTATGCATTCCCTTGATTAAAAAATATTGATAATAATAAAAGTCAAATAAAATAATAAAAACAAATGAAAAATTACTATCAGCAAACAAACCCGTGCACAACTAAAATTTTTCACCATGTTTTTAAGAATAAAACGCTGTTCATCAGGCAAATGATAAAAAACTTTCTACAAAAAAATCTCAGTAAAAGCCTTCAAAATATACATAGGAATAAAAAAAAACTGCAAAGTCTGGTATGTGTAAGTACAAGTGAAACAAGTACAAGTGAAATGGAGATGCAATCTACATTTCAGGAGCCTGAAAACGCATGTTATGTAAAGCCAAAAAGCCCAAAAATCTTGC
Source organism: Tor tambroides (assembly GCA_021397915.2). NCBI lineage: Eukaryota > Metazoa > Chordata > Actinopteri > Cypriniformes > Cyprinidae > Tor > Tor tambroides. The sequence continues at coordinate 20,736 of JAFVLL020034492.1, forward strand.
ATTAAGCAATAAATATAAATGTTAGCAATGTCAAGCGGCTCACTGGTCATATATGTGATAGTATGCAATCATAGAGTTCAAATTTTTTAGGTACCTCAATAAAATTTTTTTTAAAAAAACATGACATGATGAATTATCGATCACCTGTCTATAGCAGCAAGTCCCATCAGGCCACCGCATGGCTTTCCTCTGAAAACACACACTGAATTTCAAGAAGCTCTGAAGCACTGTCCATATGGTGCCCACTGCTTTTATATTTGATCAGAAAATTCGAAATCAGACCTGTGATCAGAATCCACAATCTGCAGTGAGTTTTTGCACAACTCCCGAAGCATGTATGAACGATCAGTCATGCAAACGGGGTTTCCCGGAGGGTCCAGGCCCGTGAGGGAAATAGCATCGTGAAAGTCTGCATGAAAACCCAATTCCAAGCTTGGCTGGCATCGGACAAGCGTGTGATGTGGAGAAATTAAGCTCCAGCCAAATGAAAAGCAAACGTCTGGGCTGAACGGACAGACAGCCACTTCTAATGACTAGAAGCTCATGAGCGAGAGCCACCTATATCACTGCTTTCACAGCCTCATGCCTCTCTGGCTCTTTCAAGATTCAAGCTTCATTCATAAATGGAGGAATATGAATGCAGAAGAGAAGTGAGAGAAGTGCGCCTATTTTTAGTGGGTTTTATAAAGTTTATAAATTACTCATACAAAGGCTCTAGGCTGTCTAAGTAGTTCTAGAAATCTAGTAGTCTGGACAGAAAGCCCATGTGACGTCCATAAAGATTGAAAAAGCTAATTCTTGCTGGCAGTAAAACAAGTATGGAAAACACACAATCTTTATTGTTGTCATATAAAGTTTAGGACAGAAAAGTGCAAAGTTCTTCGTACTAAAACGGAAGCTGAGATACAAGGGGAACGTATCACACTCATGCTGTTTTGCCAATAAAAATGACACATACTAAAGGTGTGTTTGTATTTAAATGATTACGACCTCGAATTAAATCTTACAGGAATGCATCAGCCTAATGAGGAATAACACTGCAGTCCCACTGCGCAGCAGTCTCCGTCGCTGAAAGACTTCCTGACAGCTCCCCTGTTGCTCTTTTGTTCTCTGTGTGGAGACTGATCAGGTGCAGGACTCCACATTTCATTTCTGTAGTGCCATCTGGGTCTCTTTCTTCCATGCTGCTGAAGTCTGCAAATAGTCGTGACAGCAAAAGCTCCTAGATCAATTTACAACTTGCAGACATCTTCTTGCCAGGTCACAGGCTCTGTGATGGAAGTTGCAGAAGATTTTGTCTGCTTACTGGAACGTTGTCAGAACATACTGTACTATGCTACAACAGAACCATACTTTTACACTGAAATGAATCGTTGCATTGTTTTTGAGTAAAAATAAATTAAAAGGCATTGCAACTACGACTTGAATGCAAATGTATTCAATGTCAACTTGAAAATGCATTCACAACCCATTTTAATTCTGTAACAGTGACATATACAAGTGAAACTACATGTTTAGCAAGATTTCTTTTTTTTTTTTGGTGAGTTGTGAATTGATTGGTTCATTTATTGATTCTAGAGGCCTCAATGCAGTCAATTGTGGAGGATTACATTACTGGCAAAAACTTTAAAAGATGCTTTCGGACCAGGATAAGGAGGGCTGAAGGTCAAGTTCAGCCTCAAGATGCATCCCAATAGTGACGGTTCATTGTCAAAACTATTAATATCATTTATTGCTGTAACCTTTATTGCATAACATAATTGGCAGTACATTACCTGGGCTGTTATTATGCAAGATTTATGCAAACCAATGCTGACAGTCACCAGATTATAGTATGGCACTTCTGAGACATTCCAAAACTTGACAATTGCATTTCAGTTGCATTCAGTGTGTTTACATGGACAACAACATTACGATTTTAACACGATTAAGACAATACTCTGATTAGGACTCTATCATGTAAACAGAGATTTTTGATTACCTTAATCCAGCTAAAGTCATGCAGTATAGACATGTACACACCTTCATCACATTATTACCGTCGTGTAGGACTGTTCACCGCACTTTGTGACAGGATACACACAGAGCAGCGGTCAACAGTTTGACGGCAAATGAAAGAGCATGGCTTCAACAACGCCTATTTCCATGTATGACGTGTGCCATTAATCGATCTATTTACTATAACATGTAAAACAGGAACATGAAAGGAATATTCTAAAAGAAACTCATGTAAACACCTTAATCATAATGTCTAATTTAGAATAAAGTAAATAATTACATTACTGATAGTCATTGATTTGAATCAGCGAAAACAAGCCAGATCGTTGCCAAGCAATGCTGACAGGGTTAACACATTGAATCCCAACAAACGTGTGCCTAAATAGCTACAATATTTAGCTATCAGTTAACATTAATTACAATGTTAACTACTCAGAATATTTTAGAGATTTTAGTTTCCAATGTCAGACATCGCTTGTTTTTCAAGAGCGTAAAATTTAGCAGAGACGCTATGACATGTCCCCTCAATATCCAGTGACTACTGTCCCTAGCAGTAATTTTGATTTTAAACAATTAAATGTCTGTTGTCTGCTGTTATGTACCCACCAACGCCAAAATCGAACCTACACCTTTGACATTGTGCAATCATTTAAAGCACATAGCGATGTATTATCCTTGCAAGTGAAAAATGAATTGAAAAAGCAATTAAAACCTTTGAATAACAAGACATACAAAAATTCTGGGAGCAAAAATGAAAATACTGTCATCAGAAGATATGTATATATAAATGAAGATACATTCCTTATTTGCATGAAATATCTCTTTAATATCACCTGCTGTTTTGCAGTTTTTAATATCAGTTGCAGTTTTGCTTCTCAGGTCACTTTATGCACAAGGCAAAGATAATGATAATGTGAACAATGATTTTTGCCATTGTGGCAGGCTGACATTGTGTTTTGTGCTATGACTCCAGTGTGTGTCATTTTCCGCATGGCTTACTCTGATGTAAGCACAATTTAAGCACAAAACCTTTGGGACAGCTTTGTGCATGCTGTATTCTCTGCACCTATATATAACACCATAAAGTATACGACCTTGCTTATCGTGTATATTGCACAAGTCACCCAGAAGACTACAATGAATTTCTCACCTGCTGATACACACAGCAATTATCAAGAAGAACTAAAGAAGTTTCTAAAACATATGTAAGTGACGCACAAATAACACAGCTAACGAGCACCTACAATTAGTATTCAACCAGAATGAGTCAGATGAGTGGAGGCATAATGGAGAGCACTAAATTAAGCATTAAATCAACACTGAGACCGCAGATCATCTGAAGACACTCGTGCCGTATCGCAGACTCTAAACACATGCTGCTCGGCGCGTGAGGTTTGTGTGAGAAATGAGAAGAGACTGCTACTAACCCGAAGGCTGAGGAAGAATTACATGGGAGAAAACAGCTTTTAAGAACAAGGCGGAGCGCATTTCACACAGTCTAAATTGAGATGACATGGCTATTATTGCTGTATGTGCTAAGTGAGCGCCTGAAGGACACCCGGCCAGCCTCATTGTCAAAACTCAGAAGGGCAAATGACTTGTGAAATAGCTGGAATGGGCGCCATTTCCCTCGCACGAGATTCATGATTGTAATAAGTGACTGTCGACTGGATCCTCTTCAGTCCTTCGCACTCAGGAAAACATTACTGTTCTTATGGAAATCACACGCGGCACGGGAGAAGATGCCAGGTGGAGCGTGAATGCAAAATGCGATAAATAGTAACAGGAAAGACAAGATGAACAGAAACACAGAGATAATGAACAGAGTAGCATAAAAATCTCTAATACAATCACGTAAAAGCATCTGCCACATTGCTATTAATAAATCAAGGCTATTAATGGGTATAATAAAGTATAAAATAATTTCTTCTCATCATTTTCTTTTTTAAAAGACTTTCTTCTGTGGAAAAGAAGTGAGAAGTGTTTCAGAACAAACTTTTTTTTTTTTTTTTGGAAATAAACTTCACACAAATGACTTCATATGACTTGGAATATACTGCACAAGTTACTTTGATGTGTTTATGGTGTTTTTGGACTGTTTTCAGAGCTTGACAAACCCTGGTCACCTCTATTTTCAGTATAGGGAAGAGAGCAGCTTGGACTTTCTGCTTTTGCCCGATCTGGAAGTGTTCCATTCAGGAGCTCTGAATTGGAAGTCGACTACATACAATCCCCCACATTTCTGCATGTCGCATTATAATTATGATGGCTTCAGGTGTCTGTCTAAAATATAATTATTTTATACTGAAATATCCCTTGTGAAAAAGAAGTGCACTTAATTGTACTGAATGTGCACTTGTACTTCAGATCTTAAAAACTTTTAGCAGATAATATAATATTAATGTGATTACAATTAATAAAAGTGCACTGTAATAATGTTATATTAAAAAGTACAGTACCATTTGAAATAATTTTGTTTACAATTGATTAGAATTTTCATTGTAGTGTGTTATTCAGTATTATATTAAAGTACTAAATTGCAGCTTCATCATTATAGGCAACAAATATTTAAAAAAATACATGATACACAATGTTCAGTAGAAACGACATGAAAGTATATTTTAGTTTACCATAAATTCTTGTCTGTACATTCAGTGGCATTTTTCAACAGAAATAAACCATGCAACATAAATATGAAATTACATATTTGAGCTGTACTCTACTGGGACAAAAATGCACTCTATGCACTATAAAGTCATGTCAGCGTATGTTTTTCCTTACTTCAACTCATCAAATTAATTTAACCAATTTCAACTTTATTTTTTAAGTTCAACTAAATGTTAAAGTCAAGTGTAAATTTTGAAGTCAGTATGATTTAAGTCATAATAACTTGCACACACAATTTGACTGAACTTAAATTTTTTAAGCTGAAGTGGAATAACTGCATTCAATATAAATTTAAACTACTATAAATTTTCATTTAATTGCACTTGCAATTGCACATGCATTCAGTGCCCAAAAACATTACCTGTACATGTACGTCCCTTTACAGTGTATTATTGCTGTAGTAAGCACTCTTTAAAAAAATGCTAAAGTGTTCTTCTTTTTCTCAAGGAATCTTATGTAAATTGATTGCTATGATTTATTTGATTTACATTTAATGGGATAGTTCAGCCAAAAATGAAAATTCTGTCATTTACTCGCACTCAAGTTGTTCCAAACCTGTGGTAGTTTCTTCTGTTGAACATGATAGAAGATATTTTGAAGACTGTTGGTGGTAGCCATTGACTTCCGTATTATTTTTTTTCCATACTATGGAAGTCAATGGCTACCGTCAACTGTTCAGTTACCAACATCCTTCAAAATATCATCTGTTGTGCTCAATGGAAAAACAAAACTCATAGGTTTGGAACAACTTGAGTGTGAGTAAATGACTGAATTTTCATTTTTGGGTGAACTGTCCCTTTAAATAACTTTTTACATCATGACCATTGCATCAAATGCAGCTCATGATGCCTTAAGACAGTTACTAGAAGAAATAGAAGCTATGACTAGAATGTACAGACTGCAATACCGCATGTTTGTTTGTAGGCAGGCTATGTAGCAACGTAGATTGTTACATCATTATTCGACTCAAGTCAGTGGAAACAGGCCAGAGTAAAGAACAGAGCGAGAGAGAGAGAAAGAGGTACACGTCAAACGAAGAAAGAGCAAACCAAATATTATGAGTCCCCTCCTCTCGCTCTGCCCTCATGCTCCCTTTAACAAGCGAGGCACTGGAAGGCGGCCCGTGTGACTTCAGGGGCCGAGTGACGTAAACCAGGGAAGCAGCTGAGCACTCAAAACTCATCCTGAATATCAGCGCTGAGGTCTAATGCATCACTCTGGGGTAAAGGGCCAGAGCTGAAAGGGTGGTTCACGCCACAGGGAAGTGCTAACTAAGGCTTAGTGCTTTATTGAACTGCTAAGTGGAGTAGCTTTACAAAGTGGCAGTGTCACACAAGACGCTTGAGATACTAAACCGCACTTGAGTACCTCTTATTTTCTCTTTTTATTATTCACGATGGAGCGTTTGCTTCCGACGGGAACGAGGCCAGAAACTAAATAGAATGTCAAAGCATGAAACGGATTAGAGTTGAATGCCCATTCATGGAGTTTAGATGAATTATCCATTAAAGTTACACACAGAAAAAAAGATAAGCTCAGACTGAGAAAAACATGGCAGGTTTGAGAAAAACGGTTCCTCTTGGGGTTCCTGTATTTTTTGGTGTTTGTTCTTGAGGTTATTACAGTAATTCTTTAAAAGCAACAAGCACTAGCCAAGTGGATGGAATTACAGACACTTTAACAAACAACCTTAATGTGTCACAAGGAGCAACAATCGTTCATGAAACCTACAGCATTTATGCATCATCAATCATAAACATATGCAAAACTGAACATAAGGATTGGTTATCCATATTGTCACCACTGTGCCCTTGAGTGAAGCACTTAACGTCCGGCTGCTCCAGGGGATTTTCAGGGAAGTTGCTTTGCATAAAAACATCTGCTACAAATGAGATTGTTTATCTTTTCTGGACTATCAGATATGCTGATCCCTTGTAGGGGACACCTTTCCTAAATAAAGTATATATTTTCATGTATACAAAAAATAATAATAAAAAAAAATAAAAATAAAAATATAGATATTTTAAACAAATGTTTATACATGTTTCTATAACTTAAAACATGTTGATGCTTTTTATATTATATTTTAATTGTGTATTATTTAAATTAAAATTATTAATTTAATAAAATAATTAAATCTTTATCATATACAAATTCTGTAATTGTACTAATGTCAAAACTAATTGAAATTGCAATTTATTATAACATTAAAATTATTTTTTTAATATTCACTTTCAGTTAGACTGGCATGTTTTGTCTGTATACTACGTGAGTAATGTAAGTGGTATACATTTTTAAGTCTATTAAAAACTAGACCTTTTAAAATAATTGTGATTAATCTCCAACTAAATTAATTTCCAACTATAAAGAATACAACAATAAATGACAAATAAATTATCAAAAATGTATATATATATATATATATATATATATATATATATATGTCTGTATGTGTGTGTATATATATATATATATATAAATATATATATACACACACACACACACACATATATATATATATATATATATATACACATATATATGTATTTTTAATATATCAAGGTTTGTATTTTAAATAAATGATGTTTCTTAAACTCTCTATTAATCAAAGTATCCTGAAAAATAAATTACAATTTCCACAAGAATATGCAACACTGTCAACATTGATTATAACAAAAATGTTTCTTAAACACTCAGTGCCTAAAAAAAGACTTGTTTTTGCTCTCACTCAAATGTTCTCTGGACCCATTAGCATCTCTTGGCACTCCTCTAGTCTGAAAACCCTTCTATTTACAAATTCAAAGTTGTCCAGCAACAAGATGTTTCTCAGTCTTCTACATTTCACATATTTTGAACCATTTGCCTGTTGCTTGACTTTAAGAGTTTATTAGGTTCGTAATCACAGTGTTGGTGGACGATTTACTTGGCAAGGGACTTTGTGTGGCCACACATAGATCGCCATGGAAACAGCATCCCTACACAGTCCGCAGAACTAAACTCTCAAGTGCTCGTCCTCTGTGGGGAAACAATTTACGGCTGCCATGACAACTGCATCCGCAGTCATGTGTCAAGACTATACGTATATGGAATTTCAATTATTAGCACTTGATTCATCCGCAACGAAGACGCCTCAGGAGAGTCCGGTAATGAAAGGGTGTTTGTTTTTACCTGTCGAGGGAGATGCAGCAGAGGTGTAGGATGGAGGCGGTGGTCAGCAGCACGTCCAGAGAGGTGCGGACCAGGCAGAAAGTCTCGCCGTAGATCCAGTTCTGATGGATCAGTTCTATGGCACCAAACGGCATCACCAGCACTGACACCAGCAGGTCAGCAAACGCCAGCGAGACGATGAAGTAGTTGGTTTTGATTTTCCTGCAGGAGAAACAAAAAGCATATGTTCATTTCTTCTTTTCTATGAATTCAGCTGAAAAAAGTCATTGTATAACTTAGCTACACTTCCCATCAGAAAAAAGTGTAAAAACAATACAGTATGATTTCTCAGTAAGACTGGGAACTCACTATTGGTTTCAGTTCATAAAACTATCATCTATCAATAAAACTATTGACTCATTCATTCAAACAATTTGTTCAAAATGGCTGATTCATATAGAAATGAGCAAGGGACTGTCCTTACGAATGGATTATAGAATCACTGACTCAAATGATTCATTCAAAAACAGATTCATTCAGAAAGGAAACACCACAGTGTTGCCCTGAGATGCACAAATGTTCTACTCTGGCTTTGATTAGAAATAATTTAATTTGCAAAACAGAAAAAACAGACAAAATTGTGTCTAAAAATGTAACTCGCTCAGTATTAACTTCTTGTTTGTTGAACTGCTGTATAAAATCAATATCACATTTGAGATTGCGCTCATATGCTGATATTTGGGAAAATGACACTTTTGCTTGTGTGATATTACTAAACCATATCATGTATTATAAATTTAAAAACAAAAACCCATACAGGGATGTTTTTTCGGTATTTAATTTTATTTTTTTTTTTTAGTTAGTAACATGACAAAACATAATGACTACTAATTTGAACTCAAGACTCATCAATTAAAACGCGGACATCGCAAAAACTGCAATTTAAACAATTTAAAGGCAATTTCAAGCAAATTGAAAAACAGGGTGCACAAAATATAATTATCAAAACATTTAATTGTATGGACTTGAACATATGGACTTGACTTGTTCTCTGAATTAGAATGACTCAAATGTTCTTTATGTTCTCTTCTTGGAAATTTTAGGGAAAGAAGTTTAGGAAAGTGGGCACAAAATCACTATGGATGCATCATAAAAGTTCTCCATTTGTAGATGAACTACCCCTTTAAATTCAATAACGAATGTAAACACAGCAGCTAGATAAGATGTGTTGTTGATGAGCAGAAATTCATAATCACTACCAAATCAGTTACTTGGAGAAAACAGTAATAAGATATCTGCTGAAGGTGTATGTGCTATGTGTGTGGTACAGTAGGTTGTTGATACGTTGTCATAATTTTTGCTCCCCTTGAGACTCTCCAGAGCTCTGGGCACCCTATTAATGAATAATAAAACTCTCACTTGAGCTTCTGAACACACAGATCTATATATAGCTCACTGAGAAGAATTAATAGGCTCAAATCATTATGTCACGTAACCATAACATGGCATAAAATCCGCATACCAGCTGCCTGTCAACAATATACATGTCTGAAAGAATGCAGAGAGGGCACTGATTGGCTTTCATGCACATTTGACGCCAATTTTGAAGAATGAAAAGCAACAGGCATCCGATAATTATGCCATCAGATAGTGTGTCAGTATTTACAAATCCCTTTTGGATGCATCATTAAAGCAAAATGCCACCAGATGTTCCATTTGACAGCCTATTTTAAAGGCGTTTTTCATTACCGTCATGACATAACGTTTGGCGTGTGACTCGCTCTTTGGGTCTTCTTAGACACTGAGAAATGTAGATTATTTTTCCCATGACTTCTATTATCGGATAAGCATTACAAATGTGGTGGAGTGGAAACATGCCCCTTCAGTGAAAGAATCTGGGTGGTATGAGACAGGATAAGCAATTTATAAATCAGAGGGAAGTATAGTATGTGAAAAAGAGGAAGAAATGTATGAAGTGATGTGTGGCATGACGTTTGAGGAGATAAGAAGCCTAGCGCTGCCTCCAGGCTTGACAGACATCAGAGACCAACAGCATTTACAGAGCTCCCTAAACGCTTTCTTCTCTCCTTCACAGTAAAATAGTGTTCATAGGATACAAAATAATGTGCATGAACTTAAATGTCATGTTGCCATTAAATCTGCCATTATGCACCCTATGAAACAAACATACAAACAAACATAAAGGAACATCACTGTTCAAAAGTATGGGGTTGGCAAGATTTTTAATTCTTTCGAAAGAAGCCTCTTACTCTCACCAAGGCTGTTTTCATTTGATCAAAAATACAGTAAAAACAGTGAAATATATTATGATTTAAAATAGCTATTTTCTATTTAATAATGATTAAAATGGAATTTATTCCTGTGATGCAAAGCTGAATTTTAAGCATCATTACTCCAGTCTTCAGTGTCACATGATCAAAAATCATTCTAATATGCTAATTTTCTGCTTAGGAAATATTTTTATGGAAGCTGTTTCAGGACAGTTTGATAAATAGAAACTTTAAAAGAACAACATTTATTTGAAATGGAAGTCTTTTCTAACATTATATATGTTTTTACTTTCACTTTTGATCAATTAAGCTTAATAAAATAATTTATACCTTTTAAAAAATAAATGAATAATAAATCTTACTTTCCCTAACATTGCATATAAGCCTTTTTATTTAAAATTAAATTGTGTCCGTTCAAATTGTTAATTGTTTATTACCCCCCCCCCCCCCCCTCCAAAAACAAACAAAAAAACAGTTTCACTACACACAGGCAAGAACAAGAAAAACAACTGATCATTTTTAGTCTGACAAACTCATCAGAGTGGATGGTATGGTAACGAAGAATGGTAACGAAATCAACAACAACAGCGTAAATTAAATGGGCAAATGTCAAACAATGCAACCATATTATTTATTCATGCCTCAGTGCATGCTGGGAATCCCAGCAGTCTGAGAAACCTGCATCTGTGCAGTTAGTTCGAACCTACAAATACTTTAAATATCTATTAAAATAGAAAAGTTGCTTTGACATGCATCACTTGTGTTCTTATTTTAGTTGTTGTAACTTTGTAACAGCAAGTAAAAAAATTCAATAATCAATTTTTGGGTTGTTGTGTCAGCATTAAATATGGCACACATATTGAAAAAAGACACTGTGAGTTTTTGTTTGTTTGTTAGTTTGTTTTGGGTCCATGCAATGGAAGTCAATGGGTACCAAAAATATTTGTTTGCAGAACTGGTTACTAACATGCTTCAAAATACCTTCTTTTATCTTCCACAGAAGAAGAAAAGTCATACAGGTTTAGACTGACATGAGGGTAAGTAAATGATGACAAAAAAACTATAACTTGCTGTCCCAGATCTGGCAATAACAGTGGCTTCCTTAGAATTGCACATTTGTGATGATGTTGACACTTTCTAGACAGTCTGAGATGATGGTGAGACGGTGAGATATGATACAGTGTGGGTGGAGATCTGGAAATTAAGCAAACAAGCACTGTTTTTTCCTGTCAGACATGGACTATTTCTGTTAATAAAGGACTCAGAGCTCCATTCATCTTTCATTGATGTAAAAACAATTGCATAGTTTTCCAAGAACCCAGCAGGATTCCAAAGCTGTAATTAACAAGCTGCTAATTACCCATGAAATAAAACCCAAAGAGGCTATGTATAAGTGTTTATGAGCTGCTAAACTAATTTAAAAAAAAACGCCCACTGTTGCCAGAATCACTGTTAAACAATGATGAGCTCGTACACTCAATCTTAACAATTAACCATTAACATGTGTATTCTGTGTCAAAGACAAGATCACATGCCGGAGGAGCGATCAGACGGCCTATTTTAAGACATTTATCACTACCATCTTGACATAACGTTCAGAGCATGACTTCCTCTTTGACACTACAAAGAGTTTCTAGGTAGCCTGGATGAATGTAGATCATTTTTCTCATGACTTCAGAGATTTCATGAAAAAAAAACATACTGGTTCCTCCAGTCTTGAGAGATGAAAGAAACCTACAGTAGGGGTGGGGGAAAAATCGATTCACATATGAATCGCGATTCAGTCCGCTAGCGATTCGCATCGATTCACAAATCGTTCTACACAGCTACTAAAGGGGCATGGTTAGCAGCTTGCTAGCGGTAGCCCGTTACATGAATTTCGCTTAAAAACATAAACAGAGTAAGGAGTGATGACTGATACGATGATGGCAAATGATATGCAGATCCTGAGCACCACTGACAAACTTCTAATCTTGGAAAATGTGTAGTAAGTAAAAAAGTTACTGCTGCTCTGTAGTTTACGCACAGTATGTGTGCTCGCGAATCTCGAAAGTGAAAGTAAAAAGCGAGCGCGCATTCAAAAGCAATTTCAGTGCCCCGCATATTAATAACGGCTCCCTGATGCCCGCAATTTATATACAGTATAATTACCTAATGATATAACTGCAAGAGAAAGCATTGAAATATAAGAAATATTTAGGGGTTCCGTAGCGCACAAAAAAATTGATAAAAAATGTGAAAACGATTTTTAATCGAATCTGAAGGATTATGTGACACTGAAGACTGGAGTAATTTTTTAAAACTGCATTTTATATATTCAAATATAAAACCGTTATTTTAAATTGTAATAATGTTTCACAGTATTATTGTTATTACTGTATTTTTGACCAAATAAACGCAGCCTTAGTGAGCAGAAGAGACTTTCATGGGAAAAAAGCACCTTCTCATCACCTCTATACTTCTGAATGGGATTACAGGTCCTTATATTTTGGATAAAATATTAATCTCACAATTCACCATATTAGTCATATTGCATAATATAAGATTTCCCACAATTTAGTGGACATAAAAGTATATGTTTTTTTTTATTATTAGTCCTCAGTGGATTTTCTATCATGAAAAACTTTTTTTTCTTTTTCTAATTTGAATGTTTAAAACTTTTTTTTTCTTTGCAATATTGTTTCAGTCAATAGTCAGTGTTTTTTTTGCCAAAGGTCACTTTCCATCCTATTAGTCTTTTGTAAAATCCTTTAACCAACAAAGACATCCTCCTCCAGAACATTATGGATTTAATGAATTCTGTCATGTTTGAGGCATTCGCTGGTTTATAAACATCCCAATTAAAACAAATCATTCCATCTGTTTGACAAAATTACAAGAAAATCTGTTCACACATGCAAGCGAACCCAATCCCTCACTGAGCACTGAGTAATTTTAGCTCTTTATCTTTAATCCTGTTCATTTTGAATAAAGTTTAAATGTCTAAACTTTGCTATAGCTTATGATAGAAGCACTTGAATTCGGTTATTTGAGTTGATACCGCATAACAAGAACGGCCTGTGCCACTCAGCTAATGTTTAAACCCTGGAAAAGCAGAAAATATCCATCCAGTAAGAATTTCCTTGAAGTCATGTCAGTTCACTAGAGCTGCACAAATGAAATGCTAAAAAGGGCTGTTTTCCCCTGGGCTGACAGATAAGTGGAGAGCGGTGGGCGGAGACGGGCGGTTTCTGACCTGAGCTGCCGGTCTTTGCAGACGGCCACCATAACCAGCAGGTTGCCCAGGACGCTCATGAGCATGACCAGTGACAGGAAGCTGATGAGAGCAATCCTCTTCGCCAACCCGTTGCTGTGGGAACAGAGAGAAGACACAGACTTAGTGAAAATCATTTGAACGTATGGAACGATGAAAATCCTGATAAGCGTCACAGTCTTAAAGGCGATTCAACGGGACTAACAATAGCACAGACATTTCAGTTCCAGAAGACATTACTGGTGCATCAGAAATGCTTTTAATTGTACATTTAATGCATTTAAAGTAAGTTTGATTGGCTAATTATTAAATGTTGACATTTAAGAAAGCTTTCGCCACCTCAATTCCCATGGAAACTGCAGCGTAAAAGCACTGGCCAAGAATAGACGGCACAATGCCCACACAGTCTGACCAAAAAAGACAATTCCTCCTCATGAAAAGATCATTTCTTTAGGTTACCTACCGATGACGTGGATCTCACAGACGCTGTTTCTAATCATTGGTGGATCAATAATGATTAGCAACGATGTTTAAAACCTTTCTGCCACATGCATTCATTTCTAGTTTTCATTTACATTCAATTTAGATGTTAGACTGCATTGTGAAAATCATGTTCTAGTATAGAGGCAGAGAAATCATCAAAATGCCTCTTGTACCTATAAACTCTAATGCAATTCTCTTCCGACGCAGTGTTTTCCCTCAAGATTGACACTGACTATGTAATTGTAGGCTGAAGGCTGTTATTGTGACTGCAGGCGTGAGGAAGAAGTAACCCCCCGCCGCACATTACAGACTAATGAACGGCAGGGAATTTGAGATAAAGAGCCGATAAACCGATAAAGAGTCAGTTCAGCCGCAGAGTGTTGACACTTCTGTCGTTTATGAGCTATAAAGCTCTGCCTGTCTAAAACATAATAGAAATCAGAACTGTTGTGTGGCTAATGCTTTATAATATGTAGTAAGAAAGTATTTACTAATCATTTGCAAAGCATTAGTTTAAAGTAAATAGTTGTAGTTAATATATACAAATAGTGTGTTGTTCATTCATTGTCACGGTAATTAAGTGTTATTGTTTAATTAGCTCATATGTAAAAAGTTAGATAATAGTTCTCACTTTAGATTAGGTCATGGAAAATCAGAAAATGCAGTAAATGAACTATTATTGGATTGCATTTACTAATTAGCATGTTTCCAAATACATTATGCCCATCCCAGAAGCTAAACATTAAACATAAATATATAAAAACACGGAAACCCAACATGTGTGCGCACTTAATATATTTGTAAACATGTTAAGAAACACTGAATATGAATGCAATTAATGTCCAATAAAGATTGGTTTAAAGCACTTAACTAATGACATTTTTCTGATGATCTGTGACCTAAAGTGCAACTATTTATGGTTAATAAGTTGTTAACAAAGCATAAAAATATCAAATTCTATAAATATGAGCTTATTAAACAATATCACTATGATAATTACTGTGACAATGAATAAAGAACTCACTATTTAGTCTATTAATGCATTAACTACAGTTTATAAAGTATTAGTTAGTTTGCAAATGATTTATAATGCTTTGTTACTGTATATTTTATAGTATTACCGTTGTTGCTGCAACTTTTCTGTCACGTCTAGTAGACAGACTTAGATTCACTGTAACAATATATTGTTTGTTTCATAAATTGAAATAATCCTAGAGTGATATACCGTAGGTTCATTTGGTGTGTTGTCCATTATGGCAGGGCTCCAGACTACTGGAGTAAAGAAAGAAATATGAATAGACATGAATTTAATAATGAAGCAGGAGATGTGGAGGAAGAGGAGGGGTGGCAGAACAGAAGAACTTTCTCTGAAATGAAGTAAGCAGTCCTTATATGTCCTTAAAATATGACTGACAGGATTAAATAAACACACTCGTCTAGAATAAAACTTCATTTTATTTCCATATCACTGAACATAAGCCTAGAGTCCACAGAAATGCATTCTGCAATCAAGCCGTCAGTCTGTGTGGCCACTAAGTCTTTCTTTCTCTTTCTTTCTTTGCAATTTAACAAACAAAATGGGTCTCTGTTAGTTACAAATTACATGTACTCAAACCAATTTACTAAAATGAATCCATCTTCCAATGCTGCATACAAAAGAAAGGACGTTTTACTGGCATTCACAGAATACATTTGCATTAAATTACATTGCTTTTCCATTGTTTTTTAACGTGTACGTGCTAGATAAATGTGTTTGACCATTGCACTCGTATCTCACATCTTTTTCAAAATTATATTAGGAAAATCGATCATTAAATACTGGCTGAATAAATGACTTCAATTAATTATCCTCAAACAAAAGGATGCATTGTGGTAATTATATCATAAGGTCTTCATTAAAATTACAAATATATACACCAATCATATTTAATTGCCCTCAGTCAAGAAGGAAAAACTGTTTTTGCTGAACAAGTCCTACATCCAAAAAACTGTATATGTATGCGTCTGAGAAAAACGTGGTATGATGAATTCAATTGAGGATGTGCAGGAGAACCATAAAACAAACATTATTCCCAAGAGGAGACAGATATTCACCACTCAAAACATTATGAGTATTGAGCACAGAAATTACCCTCCGATGGTTTTAGTTTAGGACCCGGTATAAATTGTGCATTGCATTAGAGTTTATGTTTTCACACAGTGACATAGTCATGTCTGCCTCTTTTCAAAGCTTTTTGTCTTTTAATAACCCTTGTAGTACGAGGCATGTTAAGTTTGTTATTTTCTCATTTATCCATTCATATGTTCATCACTCATGTCAATAACTTGAAATAGTCTTGCTCACTGAAACCTGCATGGATACATTTACAATACTGCCATATAAACTATAAAGTAAAATCTCTCATTGTCATTAATGTAATTCACATAGTTGCAGGTTTTAAACCTATACTGTGCCACTTTTGCAAGTTTTCCTCACCACATCAGGATATCTTATACTTTATTTTAAAAAGGTTAGTCCGGTGTTGGAGATGATGTAGTAATAAAGTGATGCCAATGTGTCTCAATGTGTTCTGTTTTAAATACATTCAACAACAGTTTGGTAAACTAATTTTTATCTTTGGCTCAAAATATAATTCAGAACTGTGCAAATGTTAACAAGATTGCTGCCACAACTGATATAATTCAATTTAGAGAAATGGAATTAGGCCAAATTAGATGTAAAAATTTTTTTTTTAGTTTTTAGATCTTGTGGGGTTTTTTTTCATTCCACTACCCTGCATCTTGCCTTTTTGAACAGAAAAATGCATTCTGTGTGAACGGCCCTTAAGGCTGCATGACCAATATACAGCATGTGACAAAATATGTGACAAACACAGTTTTTGTCAAGCTACAGAGCTTCACACTGGAAGAAGAAACAGAGCTACAGTCACTACTCTTGTCACGGTACTAAAAATGTACTAAAATTTTACAAAAAGTAAAAAAAGAAAAAAAAGAAGCTGAATAGTACATATAGATAATATATCAAACCAAGTGGCAACAATTCTCCTTATGTCTGGTATACACCACACAACTTTTAAAATCTGAACACATTTAAAAACACAAGGCATCAAAAAGAACCGGTTCAAAAGAATGATTTGTTCATGAACCAGACATCACTCCGGACCATTTACCTGAGGGTGTGGATTACAGATAATAATGTTGTAAACAATGCTTAGTTTCTTGCCCAGACCAGTCATTTCACATCATAAGACCTTAATATATCATCAGGAGCCACAGGTATTCATTTTGTCTTGCCTATATTTGTTTTTTTGACTGGTAGCCATTTTTTTTAATCTTTCGGCATTTTATGAATCACCAAGAACCACGGTTTCAGCTAAAAAACTTATTTACTGTTCTACTGAAGAAAAAAGTCACCTACATCTTCACTCTTAAAATAAAGGTGATTCAAAAGGTTCTTCAACTGATGCCATAGAAGAACCATTTTTGGTTCCACAAAAAAAAATTCATTCAAAGGTTCTTTAAAGAACCATCTCTTCCTTACCTTTTTATAATCTGAAGAACCTTATTCGCCACAAAGAACCTTTTGTGAAACAGAAAGGCTCTTCAGATGTTAAAGGTTCTTTATGGAACCATTTAGACAAAAAGGTTCTTCTATGGCATCGTGAAACACCTTTATTTTTAAGAGTGTTGGAGGGTGAGTAAATGAACAGCATACTTTCATTTTGGGTGAACTATCCCTTTAAGTTCACACAGATGTGCTGACGGAGTAAACTGCAGTTCAGTTGTAGTTCATCAAATTAACTATGAACATGATCCAGTCACAATTTGGCAAGCAGAAATTGTCACAATACTTTTTTTTTAATTCTGAGAAGTATATCACTTGTTTTTAAGACCTCAAAATAATTTGCATATAATTTGTAATATGTATGAATGCAATGCAATGACAATGCAATGTCTGTTCTCCCAGCGCTGTGAAATGTTTAATCTGTATTGATTGAGGAAATCAGCAAAAGAGCGGAAACCTCAGAGACACCAGAGTCAATGGCCGCTTGCTCACCCAGTATTATGCATGGTGTGTGTGTGTGTGTAATGACTGGTGAAACCTTTGACCCCGAGTATGTAATTGAACCGAGGCTGCAATCAGAACATGCCGGCTCAATCAAAGCACTCAGTGAGCTGACCTTAGGTCATTCGGTACACGCTGTCCCTTTGGTTGGCTTTCACTGCAAAACACCACATTTCTAGACAGCATGATGGAATGCTTTATAATTACTCGTTTAAATTAATTAAAAGCTTTTGTGTCACAAGTGCATATTATATGAGTCCTCAAAGAGCCTTGATATAAAACTATCCATTTAGCCAAGTTATGACAAACTACATACAGAAGAAAATTCAATGCCATTAATAATGTCAATAATTATATATATCAATAATATTGTTCCTTTTTCCACAAAAAAAATTGTCAAACTTTGAAGATTTATCTTTCATCTCATCTAACTTTAAGACACAATTTTGAATTGAAAGAGATGTTTTGCAAACTCCCAGAAAGCAAGTTAGTTTTTGCTTTTCATAAAATATATGTGAAATAAACATCGGTGTTGATATTCAGAACTACAACTAAAACTAAAGCTAAAAATTGTTTTTGGCAATTGAAATAAATCTGAAATAAAATAAAATATAAATATTAAATGAAAACTTGAATGAAAATTATACATGCTTTTTTATGTATAAATAAGTTAAAAAAGTAATAAATATAGAAAAAAATGTCTTTACTAAAAACACTAAAATTAAAATAAAACCTTAAAATATAAAAATAAAAGCTAATTTAAAATATTAATAAATACTATAAGAATATATTAAGAATATATCAAATATATAAAAAAATAAAACTAGACATAGTGCATAATATATTATAAGGTCTAAAGGTTATTGAATACTTGTGACACAGGCTCCTGATTTTCCGAAAGCAGAAGACAGACTCCCATCTGCTGTGAGTCAGTGGAGGGACTTTGACTTGAACGGTCTATCTGTAATATGATGTCATGTAATTAGGCTAAATGATACTCGAGTCTTACGTTTCCTTTTTAGTGTGAGAGTCGTGTCAAAACTTCCAGACTTGAGACTGAACTCTAAGTGAAAACATGCTTTTTCCTGGGAACAACGGCAGCAGATCAACTTAAACTGAAGTCCACCTCAATCTACTTATTATATAATAAACTGTTTATTATATAATTGTAAGATTCATAAACATCACTATTTTAACAAACTATTGCTTTCTCCGGTAAAAGAAAACATGTCTAAAATATTGAGGCAGCCATAAAAAGAGATTGTAGCAATTTTTTTCTTGCTACAAGTTATTTATTACATACAGAGACATTTAATGTCAGAACGTGAAGTTCTTCAGCCCTGTGTATTTTTTCTCCTGGAAAAATATTATCCACCAAAAAGTACAAACACTGGTGAAAAAACACAGGTGTCTGAAGCCCAGCACTGCAGCGTGGCCGTTTCGAGCGGTCATGTTGTCTGGCACGTCACGTATTCAGCCCTACCTGTTGTTACTCAGTTGCTAGCGATATGAAGGTTGGAAGGAAATTTGTCTTCAACTGCCAGGAAAGTGTTCAAGAGTCAAAGTGCTGACAATCTAAACTTGAACTAAGGCCCTTCATTTTCATTAATTCTCTGTGCAAACAGGCATCAGCGTGTTCTGATTTCACAGCAACACTCATGAAGGACAAATATGCTGATTAAAGGCACAAAGTGCACGGTGTGAATTTACCAATGAACAACTGACCCTCGCAGAAGCAGCCATTTGCAATTCTAAATGTGCAACGGTGAAGCGAATTCTCCTAATAAACCGTAATAAGATCAGAATCTATGAATTTTTAAATTAAACTAACTTTCGGATATCCACAAACTCTTGCAAGGCATAGTGTGAATACTGAATGACTTTAAAACATGGGTTTTGATACCAAGGCTATGAAATCTTAAACTGCTTCATTTGAATGTATTTAGTGCAACAGTGCCTGCTAAATTGTTCAATGGTCTTCAAGTATTTATCCCATTCTTTTTTTCTAATAGTGATTTAGTTAAAAAAACATTAAGAGTTCTAAGAGTTATATATTTAAGACTATGTACTTTATATCTTTAAGAAGGGAAAGAACTACATCAAATCAAAACAATGGAGAAATATAACAATATAAAACTGTTGATTTAAAGATGTTAACTATATATCCAACCAGCTACAAGGAGAATAACCATACAAAATGTACATAACCAAGCAAACAAGTGAATAAAAATCAGACAAAGTGACAAAGGTATAAGACTGTGTACTTAACGGCTTAATGAGGGGAAAGGAATATACTAGGAATATACACATATATATACATATATATATTCAGGAGTTTAAGGGAGTGGGCGGAGCTAAAGAGCTCTTTTGGCATGCTTTGCTCACTGCGACTCTGATTGGTGGAATTTTCCATACGGAATTATGGGTAATGTAGTTTTTCACCATGAATTCCACTATTAAGCATGAGTTAAATTAATGCAAACACGTGGGTTCAACAAAAGCATATACAACAGGTCTGTCTTTAAAGATTTATATGTTATTGTTGAAAATCAATTTCCTTATGGAGAAAATGAATGGAGTTTTTACTTCCAGAACCTGACTGTTGCGCTCTATTGTAAAGTGTTGTATGCCTTTGTTTTCCCAAAATATCCTCACCAGGATTTCTAAATTGCTTAAAAATGTCTGAGTTTTGGCTTTGTTTCCCTATTGTTTTCATTCTTGCTAAAGGCAATGACTGAAACGTAGTTTGACCAATAGCATGTAAGCATTGTACATACGGTATTGACCAATCATGGCACACAAAGGCAGGATCTACAGAAAACGATCAAAACAATGCAAATATGCATAAATTTAATGTATGAGGACTGTAGAGAGAACTTTAATGGGTAAACAAAGCCATACATGGACATTTTAGACAATTTAGAAATCCCAAGCAGGATATGTCCAAGAAAAAGAGGATGTATGGTCACATATTGAGAAAACAAATGGGATTTTTACATCTGGAACCTAAATATTGCACTCTACCTCAGTCCTGCCACAGAGAATGATGGGATATATACAGTAGTTCTGTCACATAATCCTAACACCTCATCATAAAGCATATAAATGAATCATGTTTCTAGCATTCCATACAGTACACAATAAGCTAAATTGTAGAGTTAATATTGACAAAGTAAATAAAGTGACATTCTTCTACCATGATTCTTTCATTGTCATGTCCCCAACTCAGAAAGCCAAAGGAATTTTCCTTCACCTTGCAAACTTTGCCCAAAGCAAACTTTGGAAAACATCTTGCAATTTATTCTGTCACGCTGCCTCAATAAATCATACGCTGCTAGCCGTGGCCCTTGCTTATTCTTATTTCCTATTTGACAATTGCCTCTGTTCTCTCCAAGACCAAAAAGTGAGCAGACACCCTGCAGAATCAGAGCGAGATCAGCAGTGACCATGCCGAACAAATCATCCGTGGCTTCTGTAGCTTCCATAGTGACTATGCATTAGATATATTCCACAGGTCAGTGAGTTTCAGACCTCTTTCGGCCATTGCAAATAGAATCATATGAAAGGCCACACATACAGTGTACATGACCTTCAACACTGGGAGTGAGGGCAAATACTCTTGACATACAGTAAACCAGTGTAGATTCTATATAACACATGCTATAATATAATAAAGCAAAGTGTTTTAAAGGATATAAATTCAGTCCCTTCAAGGTTGTTGATCACATGATCTACATCAGGCTGGTTTCACTGGAGCTATTTGCTGAATTCCTGAAGTATTTCAGGTGAATGAATACACACGAGACCAAGATCACACTTTAGGAGCGCAAATACGAAGGCTCGCTTTCCATACATCTAAGGTGTGATATAATTTCCCAAACTCCATTTGCAGATGAACACTCCGCATCCCTGAATGAATACAGCATCTCAATGGAATTGAATTGCTTCGATCTCATCCAATAGGCTCGCTTTGGGAAACGTGTTTCCTGATTATTATAAATCATCATTTATTTATTTATTTTTTCATCCCGTTCTGTGGATTCACAGCAATTAAATGGGAAATCTGTTAATAACTTGCACCTGGGAATGGGTCGGGCTACGTGTCAGTCGTGCTTTTTCTAAGGGCACATGTGACTCTTCCATCCGTGAGGACAAAAGCGTCTTTGGGGATGAATGTGAGCGAGTGCGGATCTCCAAAGGATGACTGGCATGAAGTCAAATGCGGATCGTTTAGGGCTTGTCAGCATCATATTTCTGGGTAATTTACAGGCATTTGCAGATGTCATGTCATCAATGCTGAACGTATTTAAAGGGCTGTCAGAAACCTTTACCCTTGATGAGGTGTTTGAAAACACGTCAAAGCTCAGATTTTCTCCCTATTTTGACACATGTTAGATTCATTTGAAATAAGTAAATGGGGGTGTGTGTGTGTGTGTGCGCAGCAGAGGTTAGATCTATGTACTGCTGTAGACATACTGGGCCATTCTTCTCGTCATGCTGAGTAAAAGCATGCTCCAAACCCTCAGTGTTATCTGTGTTACATATAACATCCATTTAGAGATAAGCTGAAGGTAAGTCGTGTTAATAAATCTGTGTTCTCTGGATCACCACACATGGTTAAAGCAGAGTTAAAGCACAGCTTCTAAATTACAAGGCCAGATTCGTTATGAAAAGTGTGTATAATTCACCAAAAACTGATTCACTTCACACTGTTTAAACACAATAATGATCTTTGGTATATTCTGAGGCAAGCATCACTATTACTATTGCTCATATTTAACACATTTAAACCCACATTTGCGACAACAAATTAGTGAAGGGTCTAAAAGGAGTTGTTGATGTATTATTTTACATGGCTGTTGTAAATATTGTTCATTGGGGCACGGACCACAGGACTAAAGCTCCACAAAAAGAAGTATGCCAACCCATTCATAAAACATACACAACTTCCACTTTTGACATCTGTTAGACTTGAGAAAGTAAATTGGTGTATGTGTGCAATAGCCTATAGATATATGTACCGCAGTAGATACTATATGTTGGGTTATATGGCAAAAATGTCAAAGCACCAAAAAAGTATGCCAAACCTGTAATAAAACATATAAATGTAATGTTTAAACAGTCTGTTGTTAATTTATAAATAATATCTCTGCCACATATAAATCTTGCTTACAGGACATATTTACTGTGTAAGTGGTCACAACTGTAAGCGGTGGGAAATAAAAGAAATTACCTAATTTTTGAATAGGTAACTAATTATGTGTTATTAAATTATAAAAATCAATTTCAAAGTATTGTTACATTGTTACAGTGATAAATATATGTATAACATATAAGGCTGCATTAATGTGCTCAAAAATACAGTAAAAACAGCAATATTGTATTACAATTCAATTACAATTACAATTACATTTTTTGGAACACAATTTATTAAAGCTGAATGCATCATTACATGTCATATGTATATATATAATACTAATGAAAATACTGAGGAAAAAACTGATAAGGAGATTACTTTATTGTTTGTTATTCTATTGACTCAGTATTTAGTTTCCCACCAGATACCACTGTGACCAAGAATAAACCACATACTTGCACTTACTTAAAAACGTTTTTAGAAAAGGCATCCAGTTTGTTTCATTGGCCAATCCGAAGAAGAAAAATAAATGTGCTCAACAATTTGGGATGAAGTGGGTTTACAGAGATTTTACAGTACATTAAAGGATAGAGCCAAACTATATGATCAGAATATCATCTTTTGGCTTGAACCAGTAAGCAACCCCCTAGTAGCGACAACCAAAAACACCCTAGAAATCACTTAGCAAAGCCCTGGAAGGCACCCAAACACCCTCACATCGTAGGCGAACACATCAGAAAAAGTAAAAACTATCATTTTAACAGAGAAGCCTACATTAATCAACATGTTGCCTGAGACTATAAAGTGTTGGAACCAACTTATCTTTTGATCAACTAAACTAAATCGTTCCTCCAAAACCAACATCAAAGACTCGCTGCTGTTTGTTTCTGACCATGTTATCATTATTTCAGCTGGAAATCTCCAGGGCGAGGTGGACTACGTGCCTGGCTGGATTTGTCGCTGCAGAGCAGATCCAGTAGATAATCCAAGAAAGCAGGGCTCCTGCTTGAGCAGCGCTGGGTTTCCCCATCCCCTGAGGCCTCGCTCTGACCGCTCCGAGCTGCTGGAGAAGAGCCAGCTCTCACCGAGGTGCCCGATTTCTGCTCTGTCTGCCTCGGCTAACACAGAAATGTATGTAATACACCAGAGACAGTGCACTTTTAGTTATAGTGATCATATACATGTATATGCAGGGCTAGTCTTGTGTAACACAAAATTAAATTGTATTGTATGGAACGTTTCAGACGGGGATATGAATTGTGCATGACTTCTATCCACTGCATCTCACTAAGAGCGAGTCAGGTCGTCTATATCACCCTGCTCATAGCAGCAGTTCACAGGTTGCTTCAATAGTAAAGTTCACAACAGCGGGGTAATTTGCAGGTTGAGTTGCAGGGATCAAAAGGCTGTGGCATCTCTAAAATAGCATGTCTGAACATGTTCAAGCAGAGAAAGGAAAGAAGAGCATCCTCTTGTCTGAGTCCTTCATTCTCATTTAATGTTCGCTTCAAGGCATCTCTTCCACTTTGGGCAGTGTGCTCTTTTAGAAAATAACTAATACTAAAACACTTTTCACTCTGCCATGACATTATTTTTTCTATTACAGAAACAACAGTGGACAAGGTCTGCATTGCAGAAGAATTCTGTCGTTTTTCTGAAACATCGTTTTCTCCACATATCAAATTGCATGTCGTGTGGAAATGGTGGAAATGACATTTAAAAAAATTTTGAAATAAAAAACCTGACTCCTTTGTGTGGCTAAAGACAATTTCACTGCTTGCATTTAACAATAAAAAAGATTATTTTTTTTCTTTATTTCCTTCATACATCTCATATTTTGCCTTAAGCTCGTTACTAACACGGTTGCTAAGGAAAGAACAAAGTATACTACCTTAATAACTTTTGATAAAACTTTCATGAAGGGAAACTGTTAGTCATCATGTACGCCACAAACAGTTAACTTATGCAAAACCATTATTTAAAAAAGGTCTGGGAGAAGGGTAAAACAACAAAAAATAAGTAGTAAGTAAGCAAATAAATAAATAAAGTTGTAAATAGATAAATGTAATTGCAAATAAATAACTAACAAACTAACTAAATAAATATCATTGTAAGTAAATAAATAAAACATCATTGCAAATAAATAAATAAATAAATAAATGCAATTGCAAAAACTCTCCAAAACTGTCCAGTGTGATCTGCATATAAAATAAAATAAAATAAAATAAAATAAAATAAAATGTTTGTTTTAATAAAAAAAAAATAAACCCCTGGGAAATAACAGTGCCTCATATATACTGAAACACCCATTATCAAAAATTCAACTCAGTCTTCATGCACACTGGGATTTACCTCTCATGATCACACAGATGACAGGCTCTAATGATAAAATGATGATCTTTAAATTTAATTCTGCAGTGGTACCATCATTCTTTCTAAATTTATGCCTGCTCTGATTAACCTTACCACATGATGATAGTCTCAAAACACAACATCAAAGAATTCCTCATCTAAGCCTGCCAAAGACCCGGAATAACCTCTGCTGTCTTCTTCAGCATAAACTGCAGTCACTTCCAAGACACTCTGGAGAGATTTTTCAAGAGGAGTGCTGATCCAGACTGCCGTACACAGTGACAGAGGGATAAGGAGCACGGCCTTCCCCAGAGAGAGAGAGACATTCTGCAGATAAGCTTTTCAGAGGAGGAGGACATTGCCATGTGGTTTGTTGTGATATCGAGCACACGGTGATATCAGCGATGTTTGCCGGTATGAATGAAAATGTTTGGAGAGACAATGCGTCCTCCACGATGAAGTGTTACGCTGTGGGTGCAGTGATGATCACACACTCAGACTGCGGTGTTGTGTTTCCACAACGGGGGATTTGACATCTTTGTTAGACAGGCTAGAACTCCGACTCAACGAGAGCTGGATTGCCGCCGGAGCTTGTCTTGCTTTACCCATACTTTCATTTGGTTTGTAAGGTTCCTGAATGAATCTCCCTGTCTTTTTCTCACATTTCAAATTTCAGAAGTGGAATTTAAAACTACTTCCTTCCACCACCGAATCAAATATTAAATTGACAGTTTAACAGCTGAGCCCAAGCCTCTGTTACTAATTCAAAAACTAGTAACAAAGGTACGTTGAGCTGCTTCATTGAAAGCTTATTGTATTACTATATTAAACACTTACTGTATTATGTAAAGTATAATGAGAGAGAGATGGGCTGACTGAGTGTGATTACCTGCATCTGATACAGCATTCATTCTTCAGCTCAATCTCATATTCACAATAAAATATTAGTTTGACTGTCCATCGAGGAAAGTGATATCTTTGTCGTTTTATCCTTTCATCTGTTAAGAGTAATTTCCAATGAAAGTGCTGTTCAGTGCATTTGTTATCTGCGTCTTACAAGGTGTTGCTGAAAGTAAAAATAACTTCTTGTTTACAACCCTGTTTCAGTCTCTTTCAAAATAAAAGTCTTTGCTACTAACTCATAAAGGCAGTCTCTTATCGCCATCTGATGGCGGAACAATACAAATTCCAGAAGAACTGACCAGGGCGAGGCTACTCTCAGCGGGTTCACGAGTGCTGAACGTCTCCAAAAACGTCAAAGCCAATTTTCAAATAGATGTTATCTTTATAAATATACAGCATATTTGAAGTTTAAATAACTACATTCTTGCCTAAAAACATTCAGTGACACAATAACTGCAGTATTTGTAAAATTATAGTGGGTTTGGTTGTTCACCATGACAGTTGCTGTGAGAAATGCCTCAAGCGGAGTGATACAAATGGTGAAACTAAATATCACACGACTGAAAGAGACCTCTCAGCTATCAGATTCAAGGACCAGAAGTAACTGTTTTATACAAAATTCCTCTCACATTCATAAATTATCAGTTATTATTAAAACCATTACACCTTTACTCAGCACTCTGAGCGTAAACATAAACATAACAGCACCGTAACACTTCACTGACTACAACATGAAGACCACTGGACGCTGAGCGATGAGGAACACACACTCAGTGCTATTTATAAGCATCATTACTGTGTTGTTTAGTGCTGTGAGACTCCGGTGATGTTACAGGACACTGAGGGTTTGTAAGCAGACACCAGAAGAGAGAAAACTGATGCCAACATAGGAAAACCATATTTCCTCTGTCCTGCTGAGCAAACAGGCCCGAATCCTCCGGAGACCTTCAAGTCCCCTGATGCTGAAGTAGATTAGCCAGAAATCCCAGAGAGACTGCATTCCTGTAATTTCTTAAGGAACCAGTGCATTTACAGCAGTGACATTTCAAAAGGAGATCGCTGAGGTGAACATATGGTCGTATGTCAATGCTGCACCAAGCAAGTGAATTCATACAAAGGCCTCAGGCGGGATTAAAACTCTTTTCACAGACTTATGCATGAACCAGGTCTATTTATAAACCATCTTGGGCCTCGAGGTCGGCTAAAACATGCTAAAGGAAAAGACAGATGATGTTATTGGTGCTCTAACCTCTCATTGGTATCTACTTCTTCCATCTCAGGCATCTGGCCGGTGGAATTCAGATTCATGTACCCGTAGATGCGGAGCGGCCCTGCAAAACAAGAAGAAACAGAGGTTACGGTGATGGAGCGGTCAGGACACAGCATCTGTTTTAACTCATAAATCATCAGTTTATTTCACACTGGCTGTTGTCATGATTTTCTGTTGTAGTTTTCTCTGTACAGATGACAAAAATAGCTGCTCAATGAAATCGGGTCAGCCTAAATTTAAAAGGAAGGAAAATACATCAGCGGATGATGTGTGTTATCTATTAACCCTGGGCTCAATGTGAGAGACCGGCTGTAACGTGGCAGGAAAAATTTTTACAACTGTTGTTGAATGTCAAGTGTCGCAGAGGAGGGTAAAATGACATATGAGCTCAGCAGCCTGTTTATGTGAAAACAAGAAATGTGGTAGAAAAGTAAGTCCTTTTCAGGGGCTTAAAAGAGAAGAAAATAAATGCATAGTTTCTAGACCTTTTGACCAATGAATTTTAATGCATTATTGATGACCTTAGTACGTAAGGATTAAAAAAAAAAAAAAAAAAAAACTTTACAAAGAATGCACTCAAAAAGAATTTATATTCACTACAGAAATCTCCATGATATTCCAAGGCCTGGAAATTAAACATAAATATTTTGTTTTTGCATTGGAACCCTGCTGATAGGCTCCCAGTTGTTACTGGTTTAGCTTACATGCTTAACAAACACTGCTGATTGCATGGGCTTGGAGAACTCAGAGTTAACGAGTTAACAGTTACTTCAAGTCTGTTATGAACTCAACCCCCAGTATGCCAAACAATAAGTTCAAGGCTTACATAAAAACTTTAATGGCCATATTTAAAACCAAATTTTACTCTGCATGGTCAAGGTAAATTAGGTCACCTACTGTACTGCATTGTACTTTATGATGACACATAATCTCTTGAAAATGAATATAGCCTTTTTCCTGCATTCTCATGTGGCAGGAGGAACAATATAATCTCATTTAAAGTGATAGTTCAACCAAAAATGGAAATTCTGCCATCATTTATTCAAGTTTATAATGTTCCAAACATGACATCTGATTTATGGCATATTTGAATGTGCATAAAAACAGATCAATATCTGAATGTAAAACTTTCATGTGAACAACTTTTAGTCAATTAATCACAAGTAATGTACAGTACTTTTGGTGCTTTTCCCCGTCATTTTTGTAACTCAACCTCATCCGTCCCCAATCACATTCACTGAGTAGGAAAAAGTACAAAAAGAGGGTGCATTGCTGCGGTACATTGAGGCAGTTTTGTTTTTAATGCATTTCAAAAGAGGAGAAGCTGCAGTACACTAAACTGCTTCTGTAAGGAAAATCAACAAACTAAATATTTAGGACTAAATGAAGGATTTTTATATTTGAATTACATTTAAAAATTAAATCCATTAGGATTACACACTTGTTACATAATCAAAGTAATAAACTTTATAGGATGCATATTTATCAGGCATGCATAAATGAAAAAGGTAACAAACAGGTAAAAAAATTTCCCTAATAGTAATAATAAACTGAATGTTTTATATGCACAATAACAGGTTTATATTAATTAATAATAAATCCAATTTGTTTCAGTCTCATACAGTTTAACTAATTATAGCTTTCCATATTATATCCACATTTTAGCTATCCATATACGATGATTTGAATACATGCATTTTGAAAATATTATTTAAATAAAAATATTATTTAAATGAAATCAAATAGATGCAAACAGTTAATAAACTATGCTTTTTGGGGGTGCAGAATTCTTACCTGTTTCATTAATATACTGTATGACTTACAAATATGTATTACATTATGTTTATTAGTTTATTTATGGTTAAAACTGTAAATTGTTCCACGGTTTTAAATGGTTGGAGATTTTATATGCAATTCAGAAACATAAATCTTAAATTTAGGCCTAAATATTTTAACTTTAATGTGTGCCATTAAAAATTGTTTTGCAATGATCTATGGAGTTTACACCCAAGAAATTGCTGTTTTATGAGAAAAGTTACAAACAAATTTGAAATGGGTAGAATCCCGTTTATAGCCCTTAACTGTTGTATAACTTTGACAGAAATTCAGTAATATTAGATCCATAATGTGACTTATCAAAGCATGCGTGATCAAAGTCACTGGAAGAGCTGTGAAGGTTAGCTATCTCCCCATAATATTAGGAACATCTCTGTGTTTCACAGAAGAAAGACATATAGGTTTGGAATGACATAAATAACAAGCTATGAATAATTATAGAAATATAGCTAGTTTTCCTTTTTTTTAACCTACCATTTGTGGATCATTACTATAAGCTCTTCATAACTATAAGACTTCACTCAAGTTCCAAGGGCACTTATGAGAGGTTTGATTCATTCAGCTGGAGAGAGCTCCATGTCAAATGAATCGTCTCCTGTTTTCTTTCACATCTGAAGCAAGAGATTTGTAACTGCAATAAGTGTCTGGGTTCGGCACATGCACAGACGTATAAATCCATGCTGGCACAATAACAGCAGCTCTGCAGTTGGGAAGCATGCCCACGTGAAACACACACACACACACACACACACACACACACACACACACACACACACATACACACACACACACACACACACATATACACAGAGAGAGAGAGAGAGATTGAGAGGGTCTGGTAAAGGTTTACAGTAAATGTGGCTGGACTGGTGGGATTCTCATCATCATCAGCTCTGCCTGAGAGGAGAATTCTTGCACAAACCCACCAACATGGATGTTACACCTCCAGACAGGACACAAGTCTCCCGGTCAGTGGCCAGTTAGTCTGTGTTGTACATTCTCCTGATGCACAAACAGGCACATGAGGTGCTCTGCTGACTCATACACCCTTCGACACCCAGAATGACACCCAGTCATCAATGTCAAGTTTAAAGGACTACACACCCACCTAAAGCTCTGCGATATTTATTGTCTGCGATAATATCGTAATTGTTGTTTTAACAATATGTGAGCTGACATTATCAAGTATGCCACTCCCTTTGCAAAAAAAAAACAAAAAAACACGTCTTTCTTGAGAGTGATGAAGCCTCTATAAAATGCCTCTATAATTCAAATTATGAAAGTACAAAATAGCCTTGTATGGGTTTTTGTTTTTATATTTATATAGCTAAGTAATATCACACAAGCAACAGTCATTTTCCTAAATATTAGCACCTGAGCACGATCGCAAATGTGATATTAATTTTATACAAAAGTTCAACAAAGGAGCTGATATTGAGTGAGTTACATTATAGACACTATTGTGTTTTTTTTTCTTTTTTGCTGACAAAAATAGTGCCAAACAAAGCCCGATCAGAACATTTGTTTGTCTCGGAGCAACACTGCAGTGTTTCCTTCCTGAAATGAATCTGTTTTTGAACAAATCATTCGAATCAATGATTCAATGATCCATTCATAAAGACAGTCACTAGCTTCCTTTCTAAATGAATCAGCCATTTTAAAGGAATAGTTTTGAATGAATGATTCAATTAATCACTCATTAAGACAGGGACTTAGTGTCATATTTATTTATCCATAACTGAGCACAAAAACACATGCAGCAAAATATAATTTAACTATAGTTAGCAAAAAAAATCCCAATATTGAGATATCATTTTTTTGTCAATATCGCACACCACATCCACCATTACATACATAAAGGGGAAATGAGTTCTGACATAATCTAATAAACATAGACAGACGTGAAGAAATGACTAAAGCACCTGAAACAGCTGGCCAAATCCCATTAGTTTTAGCACAACACATGTCAAACATATGCCAAAGTCATAAAATACAGACACGGTTTGTTGTAACTCAGAGTTCCTTTCGATTTTTATTTGCTTGCAAGTGACTTCAAAAGCCATTTAAAATGGGAGTGAATTAAATAAACCAGATGCTTATGAAATCTGAAAGCTACAAAATGTGTTTGGCCCACAAGGGGCTTTCTAATCTACTCTAGAGTGCCACGTAAAAATGGAGAAGAATAAAAAAAAACACTCCTGAGTATTTACAATTCAGCTCCTTTAGAAGCAAATCTTGACATAGTCAATTCAGAAAAGCAACACATATCACAGTTTAATTCAAATATTATGTGTTTTAACCTTCAAGTAGACGTATTCACAAAGGACGTGCAGAAGATGCGCAGGATGTTAAATGTGGAGGTGTCATTTATAGCGGACAAAGAATAATATTTCATTTTTTTGCAGTGATCAATGTCTCTTCTGTATAGCTATGCAGGATCATTGTGGTGAAAGTTTTCTTCTGTCTGCCTTTATCTGTCTCAAGTTACACTGGTGGAAATAGTGCCGGTTTCAGACAGCATGCCACAGACTGTGGCACATTTTGATATTGCAAGCTGGTGAAAAATGCTAGCTTTATTCTGATTGGCTGAGCACATGTTGATTTTTTTAAAGGAACAGTGACCCTGAAAATGCTGGCCCTGAAAATTTCAACTGATAGCTTTGTGAGAGTAACAGACCAAAATTCAAGTTGTCACTCAATGAAAATCTTCCTTTTTGCAAACTGGGCTTGTCATAATGAGAAAGCAGGTTTGACATCAAACACCTTTGGTTCTTGTGCGTCTTGTATGCAGCAGGTTTGAATATGTGCAAATGCCAATATTCTTTTGAGAGCTATAAAGGTAAAAAAAAAAAAAGGTTTGTGATGATACGAGGGAGAAAAATAACGCCAATTTGAATTTATTTGTTCCTCAAACAAGGTATCTAGCACCTGCATATTTATACAACTGTCAAATTGTAGATATGTACTGAAATGAACTGTTTAGATGGCCCCTTCTGGTCTATGTGGGTGGTTCTTGGCCAGAGTAAACTGCAGAATTCATATTTTATGATACACAAGACATGGCTGCATGATATGAAGTCAATATGAAACAGGACCTTTCACTCCTTTTCTTCCAAGTGAAACAGGATAGTCAACAAAGAAAAAAATTAACCAGTTTTATCTATCAGGAATTGACAGGGTCATGAAACGTAGGTGTTAGTAAGAGGGTTTTAAAAGGAACAGTTATTTTGGAGGCAGAGCAAATCATTACATTTTAATAAATGATGAATTTTTATTTGGAACAGTGTGCACCAATGTTTATCTTTAAATGGACTTGAAGGCAGTACACTGTAAAAAAAAAAAAAAAAAACTGTTTCAAAAAGTTGTTTCAACTTAAAATAATTTGTTACCCCGCTGACTTAAATTTTTTAGTTTAGTCAACTTGAAATTTTAAGTTACTCAATGTTAATTTAAGGGACAACTGAAATATTTTAGTTGACTAAACTAAAAATTTTAAGGCAGCGGGGTAACAAATTATTTTAAGTTGAAACAACTTTTTTTTTTTTTTTTTACAGTGTATATGCATGTATCAAAAAATAACAACTATATCATTTCCACAAAAATATTAAACCGCATTTCCAACATAAGAAATGTTTTCTTTGAGCAGTAAATCAGCATATTAGAATGATTTCTGAAGGATCATGTGACACTGAAGACTGGAGTAATGACTGAAAATTCAGCTTTGATCACAGGAATAAATTATATTTTAAAATACAATCAAATAGAAAACAGTTATTTGAAATTGTAATAATATTTAACATTATTACAGTTTTTCCTGTATTTTTGATCAAATAACTGTAGCCTTGGTGAGCAGAAGAGACTTTCAAAAACATTAAAGTATTTTACAGATCTCAAACTTTTATTATATTTTTCAATATCAGCACCAGTTTTTCCACTAGTACAAGACACTAATCAGAGCGACAAACATTCTTTCACGCAGATCACAGATACATGACTCCTCTCAGGTAAACTCAATCTCCTGGCTCAAAATTGAAGGATCTTTTGAATTTGAGGCGCCGACTCAGCCACCCGCTGAAAACTGAGAGGGCCTTTCAAACTTTCCTCCATCTCAATAAAACAGGCCTCGCTGAGTCAGCCCTCTCCAGCGGGCAGATTGAATTAACGCTGGAGACCGTCTCCCAGATGTGAGGAGGGTCTCCAGCACCTGAGGTCCTCCCAGTGCAGCGCTCTGCGAGTAATGGAGAGAGAAATGAGTGCAGAGAAAAGCTCTCCTTTCCAAATGAGACTCATCGTCATGCCTGAGGCTGTGTAACGCTCCGAGGAATTTCACATTTCATTTAAATGCAAATTTTGGGTTTAATGATGATCTGGGGCATCTACTCTTTTAAACCCTTGCATCTGCCGATTCTCTGGAACATATTTTTAGGGCCATTCATTTGTCGTCGGTTTGCTCAGAGTTGTTTTATAATTTCATTTTTCAACCCTTAAACTCTTAACTTTTGCTTTGTAAATTACTAATTGCTTACAATTTAATTCCATAACTGGACACTTATTGTTTCTGAGAAAAGTCGATTAAATAGCTTGTTTATTTTTTATATCACGCGCTGAATAAGAATCAATTTTTTGTTAAAACACATAGACGTGTCTGCTGGGGAATTGTTATGTAATATCTTTTTGAAGTCGGTCAATAGTGGTGAGTGCTGTAACGGGAAATAAATGATGGGAGATAAAATTCCCACAATAGCAGGTACAACTTAAACTGCACTCAAAAAAACACTCAGCATGCTGTCGCTCTTTAGAAGAGACATATTAAACCACTCCATGCAGCAATTACTAAGCAGTGACCGCCAGTTCTTTGAATGGTAGGAAAAGAGAAAAAAAATCAGATATGAGACCACTTTAATATCTCAATTATGTCTTCTTGATGCTAGTGAGATCAAATTGAGAGGAAAAGCATATTCTTATACCCATATTGGATATCTGCATTTACACTGTATACTTGGCGAAACACCCCAAGGTAGATGTACTAATCTGGGAAAGCGTTCACCTGATCTGTGCACTTACACGACAGACGCAAATCAGATTTATTTCCACATATGAATAAGGTCTGAAACCGATCTGAGAATGTCTAAATCCATGTGCTTTTTCCTGCTTACATCTGTGCCACATGGGAGGAAAAAAATTGGGTCACTTGAACCATATGTGACCCTGGAGCACAAAACCAGTCTTAAGTCACTGGGTATATTTGTAGCAACAGCCAAAAATACACTGTATGGGTCAAAATGATCCATTTTTCTTTTATGCCAAAAATCATTAGGATATTAAGTAAAGATCATGTTCCATGAAGATATTTAGTAAATTTCTTACTGTAAATATATCAAAACGTAATTTCTGATTAGTAATATGCATTGCTAAGAACTTTATTTGGACAACTTTAAAGGTGATTTTCTCAATATTTGGACTTTTTTGCACCCTCAGATTCCAGATTTTCAAATAGTTGTATCTCGGCCAAATATTGTCCTATCATAACAAACCATACATCAATGGAAAGCTTATTTATTCAGCTTTCAGATGATGTATAAATCTCAATTTTGAAAAATTGACACTTAAGACTGGTTTTGTGGTCCAGGGTCACATATAATGTAAAAGTGGTCAATATGAAAACAAACATTTCACAACAAGACCAAATGATTAATTAATGAACTATGAACGGCGCTTCTTTTACATCTCTTATATCACACTGCCGCGCTTTTGCTCATTTCATTCAAACATTGCTATCATCTTGTGCTTCAGTAAAATGTAAAATGCAAACCGGAAGACTTCACTGTCTGTTAGTAGCTGTGTTTGTCTTGCTGCTAGGAATTGTTTTGTACACTGTAATATATGTAAAATAAAGAGGTAAAATTTTAAAACACATTTAATGTCCTCATCTTGATTTATGCTGTGAAAAGCTGTGTAATTAGTAATACGACTGTATATTACTATATTATATATGCCTGAAATATCTATCTTGTCTGAACTTCTAGGCGCAAAGCTGTTTGTTAGTCGCAATTTTTCTTTGCAGAAGCTTTGCGTTTAAAGAGCTAATAAAATATTTAATGTCAATTATTTAATATTAAATAAGTCAAATCAATATTTCATGTCTAATTATTTTATATTTATTATAATTAATTGTTTCACAAAATAAACCCATTCAGAATGATGCCAGACCCAGTCCTGATCACCCTGTCTGGGTTTATTCTGCGATAACAACCGACTGGATGTACAGTATCCCTTACATTGTATATGATTATACATAAAAGAACAATAAATGTTCTGTGAGGGCTTCCATTAGCTATGACTGGAAGTATAAGATGACTCATCCCCAGAAAATTTGACCTAGATGAATTGGAACACTTCATCTGGATTTTAGAAATGTATGTAAATAACTTCAAGTGTGTTAAATCCTCTACATTTCTGGGCCAAAGATGCATTTAACTGAGAGACATTCAAGTTGATGGGAAATAAAAATGTATTTTCTGGTTTAAACACAACTCTGAAACATTAAGCATTAATATATGACAAAATAAATAGATTATAATAAACCAACAGAATAAGATTTATTAAATAGAATAAAAGATTTAAAACATCCTGTTCAGGGGAAATAAATACAGTGCAGTGATACTCACCAACTATACATTAGGTATAAAAATGGCATGTCAAAAGCAAACAGTAGCACAGCTAAACTATATACAGCTTTGATTATCCTCCTAGTAAAGTCCAGATAGGGCACACATCTTTTCTCAGACATTCAGCATGTAGTCTTGGTAAATTAGCCAGTAACACTCTGGTAATTTCACAGATCCTACTGCTTTCTAGAGAGGCCTGTAAATAGTCCTGCCTTGCGCCAAAATCAAGTCATTTCTCTGAGAACAATAGAGTTACCGTGTCTAATTCAATAGTGGATGCCGTGGTTTTACAATCTTAACACCCCCTAGTATTTTACGACCAATTACCGCCCGTCTGGGTTCCTTGATGTGTCAGAGGCTGAGAGCAGAGTCCAAGGACTCCCATGCTGTGTAGTGTTTCCTTTACGCAAACCACCATCACTGACCACACACTCTACTGTAAGCCATGAGATTATCAAAAACACAACCTCTGGCTGTGTTTCAAACTACTACATACATAGAGAACATACATGGGCATCAAAGATACATTTGAATTGTTCTGACAGCATTTTTGCACACTATAAGCACTTTTGAAGCATTCAAGTAGGGCGGAATCGTGGAATCCAGTCATAAAAATATAATTCATTGTAGTGTTTAATGCAAATTATCACACAATTTTGGATGAATAAATCAAAAGTAGGGCTGTAAAGTAGGCTGTGTTTTTAGTGTCTGCTGTCTCACCATATAAAGACAATCCATGAACTTCATATCCAGAGCTCATCATTTCATTTGAGAAAAACTATCGTCATTTTAAATACTGCACACAGAAACTTCACAACAACCAGTCAAAATAAATGTTCAGTTTAATTTGAAGAAATTGTAATAGAAATACATTGATATTGTACAGTAGTAGCCTATGTACTTCTCAAAAAACCAATTATTATTATTATTATTATTATTAAAACTCTGTTTTTAAGGAATAATTTGTTTTACAATTTTCCTCTGTTTTAATTTTAACTGTAAACCTCTGTTGTGCAACACTTTGTCTGCCAAAAATTTTCATTATTAAAATTGAATTAAAATGGAATTAAAAAGTAAGAGAATTTAGAGAAATGAAACGGAATTTGGAAAAAAATCAAAGTAATTTCATAGGGCCCTAAAAAGTTTTGTTAAACCTTTAATAAATTATTGTTAAAATGTATATGTTTCATGATTTTAATGACTTAGATGTTTTTTTTTTAATTACTAAAATTAGTCCAGGAAAATTAAAATAGAAAAACAGAATTAAAAAAAAAAAATTGTATTTAGGAAAAAATTAAATGGAATTTGGGAAAAAATTAAACAAATTTCCAAGTGCCCTATTCAAGCCTAGTGGGCTCCCTTAGTAGACATCATAGCTCAGCCACAAATCTGAATCAGCATTTTTGGGGGATAAATAGAACGTTATGATGCCCAACAAATGCTGCTTAGCTGGAAGCTGAATGAGCTTTGAAACACAGCCACTGACGGCAGGGACTCTGAACTGTATGAACATGACAAGATCCAGAGCAAAGAAAAACTCCATGAGAGACTCTAGGTGACGAATTATTCATCACAGCAGCGAGTCTTTCTGAAAGCATGTCTTCTCAGTGGGTTTTAACTCAAGATGGACTGCCATCATGTCCTCAAAAGCCCAGTGAAAGGCATTTGAGAAGTAGAAACATGTTACTTTGCATCTTGCAGTTGCTTTATGGTTCAGATGGTCAACACAAGTGAGTCTTTGCTGTGATAAATTCACTTTCTTGTGCATGAACAAGGCAAGTTGTTTATTTTGATCTGTACCTACTTATGTATAAACTGAACTGAAGTAAATGCTTTCACAGATTATATTCCTCAAACAGACCCCAAAGTAAAAGCCTTAGTAATAAAATAAAATTATAAGCACAGACAAATGGGACTGTTCCAATGCTGCAATTACTGCCTCGGGCAGGCAGAGAAAATGAAATGCTGGTTTGAAATGAGCATGCTGATTGTCTTGCATCTTAAACGGATAAAATGGTTAAAGTGAACCAAAAAAGTAATGCTCTCTCAATGTCCTCTGGCCAGATTATAACCTTGCAAAATGTGAGAATGAATTACTGTCACATTCCTCCGTGAGTCTGTGTAGTCAACAAATTTCCTCTGAGAACACACTCATTTTACTATTCTGTTAACCAACCAAGACTGTCCATGACGGAACTCATCTGTTATTTGATTCACTTATTATTAAAGAGTGAAAGCAAGATTGAAGTAATGTAATTCATAGAATTGGCTGAAATTAATTTCAGAATGTTTGTAGTCATCATTTGCACACCGCTATGTCTAGGGTTGCCAGCTTTTTACAACCAAAAATGGGAAGGAAATGGAAAACGGGAAGTATGGATATGTTGTTACATAAATGAAAGGTTCTGTATGTAATTTTTTTTTTACTACTAAATCACAGAAATACCTTAATATGTTTGCAGATATTTAGGAAGCATAGTTCACATACTTGCTTCTCTGAAAAACAATTCTAGAGCCAGTTATTCTACTTTGAAATGTGTTCCGTGTCGGAATGTCTGTTTTTGTTTTGGTCTGTGTGACTCCACCCACTTCCAGTTTACCCAATAGTATTTCAACACCCTGGGTTGCCAGTTGTTGGAAAACACAGTGTATTGCAGCCATGAAAGCCAGCAAACGAGCTGGGCCAGTGATTGCAGATTCTACCCGACCTAAAAGGCCACGGCATCCATCTAAAAAGCTCTGTGACCAGAGGAATATTAAAATGTTGATAAATCAACTCATCAACTTACAGTGTAAATCCCATCATCAATCTGGCAACCCGTGTGAAACGGCTCTCTCTAATATTTTGAATTTGGACTGCAGAACCCATTTCAACCTCTAGCTGTCAATATTACATACTGCATCTTTACATGTGGTGGAGATGGTGAAACTTGCCGAAAAATGTTGAAAATTTTAAATAATTTATTGTTGAGACAAATTTCACAGCTAGCATTTTTTCCAGAATTTCACAAAAATACAGCTTGATTGGGAAGAACACACCAAAAAAAAATCAATTTGAGTCTTCACTGACACCTAAAAACTCTATTTCTGAGGCAAAATTGTAGTTTGTGGATCAGAGGATCAGCCAAAAACTGATATTTTGGGAATTTTCATATGAAATCTTAAAAAATATATAATATTTCAATACAAGATTTTATTACAAGACATATTTAAAGGGGATAAATAAAAAAAATGGAAATCTGTTTTAGTAAAAAAAGTGACGTCCTGCCTGACACAGGACAATTTGCAAATTAGGCTTGTCGTCATTCACACTGATCCTGCAAATTAGCACAGATTTGAGAGTTGACTATTTGTCCTTATAAAAAGTTTAAGCAATCCTTTATTCTTCTTCACCAACATCTGAAATTATTGTGAATGTCTTTCGTAATTTTCTGTCATTTCATTTCAGTTCATGGAGGGTTTGATAATAGCAACCGTGTTTCTCGGCTCTCCTATCTACTGAGCTGAGATCTCAATTTGCAGGCATTGAAGGTGAGCTCCTGCCAGTTTCATACATCAGTGAACGTGAAGAACCACTGACGTCAGGACAGATATGGCTCTAGCTAGCCTGCCTGCCTGGACTGAAACGGCAGACTAATGCCAGAGTGATATTCAGTGATATATTTTAAATCAATCCTATTGAAATTTTACTCAGTAGCTTTACTGCAGATGTTTAGCTTGTGTAGTGGAGCTCAGAGGTTACATGAACATATATGCTTCTAAACCCATAATCCTTAACTGAGCGTGACCAAGGAATTTGCTGTTACCACGAAAATGGAAATCACAACAAAAGAGCTCATCAGCGACTGCTCACTCCCATGAAGCACTGCAAATGATGTCTTTCTCCTGACTTCCTTTCACGACTTTCTTCAAAGTTAGTGATGTTGTGATTCATCTCAGAGCTGGTTGGTTTGGTTCATGGCTTGAAACGCTTTACTGAAGAACTTACTGAAATGGAGAAAATGAATGAGAAAAATACTTCCAGAACAAAGACAGCTGGAAAAGTGGGCGACTACTGTAGGCGCTCTATTGTCTGCTCAAGTCTACCTGCAAACCTCAATACTTTTTGAATGAGAATTTGCATCTTTACAAAGTACATTCTGAAAATGATAAATCGTTACAGCAACCAGTGATTGTGTCGTGGCTCTTTGCTTACGTAAATGTGCTAAGTGGCTGAACATGAGGATCTGTTTGACTAAATGCATGAATGTAAGCAGGAAAGAGTTATCAAAACAGATGATTCTCCTTTTTTTGTTCAGAAACAATTGGTACTGATGTAGCTAATTCATTATTGTGGCAGTCATCGTCATAGTCTTAACTATACATTATTTTTTTCTCAATGAAGAAGGGTATAGCAATCAAAGAAGCATTGCAGATCTATTTTAATGCTTAGTATTTCGACATGTTAGACCAGAATGTTATATAACAATTCACAGAAAACTCTTTTGTAACCTTTCCTCTTTAGAATTACCAAAGGAAACCCAGAAGAATTTCTATGCATTATTTTTTCATTTTTAAATTGGGTCAAATCTAAAAAGCATAAAGTGAAATGACGCAATTAAAGGCATAAATATAATCCAAGATGCAGAGTGAAGTGCAAAACTGTACACACATGCTTCATTTATCTACAACATACTGTAACGTATGGAAACCAGTTTCCTTTTTTATCTCATAATTCAGAGAAAAAAAAATAGAATTCTGAGAAGAAATGTCAGAACTGTGAAATAAAAAGTCCTAATTCTCTTTTTTATTTATTTATTTTTTTTACCTTTTTATTTTTTTGTGGTGGAAATCAACAAATGAAAAGAACTGTGATATGTAAACTTGGAATTCTAAGATAAAATTCAGATTTGCGAGAAAAAAGTCGCAATTATCTTTTTTTATTTTTTTACATTTTTTATTTTTTTTTATTGTGTGGTGGGAACAAAGAAACAGAAAAAAAGAACTGCGAAACAAACTGAATTCTAAGATAAAAGTCAGAATTGCAAGATAAAAATTTGCAATTACTTTTTAAAATATTTTTATTTTTTATTTTTTGGGGGAAACAAAAAAAAAAAAAAGAATTGTGATATGCAAACTTGGAATTCTAAGAAAAAAGGTCAGAATTGCAAAAAAACCCAAAAAAAAACAGATTTTGTGAGAGCACATATCTTGCAGTTCTGACTTTTTCTCTCTTGATTTTTTATTCTATGGTTGAAACAGGCTTCCATAGTAATGCTTTGAAATATCGTGCTGAGTTTACAGAGAAAGATTTCAATATATGTTTTAAGAATTACAATGATTCAGTAGGGATGTGTGGAAAAGCAAAAGCATCCTTTGGGCCACTTGGAGTATTTTATTCCATCTTCATTGTAAAACAAATTATCCACACATTAAACATTTCAGGGGAATCCATTCATTAAATCAAGTTTGTTTAAAAGAATTTGCACAAAGCAAAAAAGCCTGACAAAATAGGCCAGTCTGCAAACCCTATTTGTGCAGCACATCCAAATGGATTTAATGGATGAAGCCCAGAGGGGGGAAAAAGCTCAGGGGAATCCATTTACACGTCGTGAAGTGGGCTGTAGCTCTAAGTGTTTATTTTCTGGAGTCAGCGGGTGCGGAGAACGTGGTGGCATCTCATATAGGGGTTATAAAGCTGGCGCACTTCTGCCAGGGTAAACTACAATGATTTCTCTCTTGCCTTTCTTCAGAGGTAAATACTTCACAGTTTGCTGTCTGGGTTTCATGCACTCCTAGTCTAAGTGTCAGATGTGGAGCTTTTGGATTGCTGCAGACCTGGAATTCAGACTCTGTGCAAACTCTGTGTGGAGAGCAGACGCGGCGAGAGGACTTGGATGGATTGCGCAGCGCTGTTTTTGTTAGGGTTAAAGCCAGTCTGCTTCATCTGAGCTAAGAGTGGTTGCAGAGGCAAAGCGATGTGCAACGGAGCTGCACGGCACTGTAAAACAACACGCGGGGATCAGGTACAAGCAGCTGGAGGTGCCGGATTTATCAGCCAGGTGGCAAGCAGCTCCCTAAATCAAACTACAACACCCCGTGGCATGGATTTACATATCACTCTGAAATAATGACTTTTCTTGGAATCAGCTGAGATAATGTTGGCGCGTTGCTCTGCATGCATTAAAATGCCGACGCACAACGCACGGAAAATAAAATCAACTTTCGACTGTTTGCACAAAGAGGTCACCTTCAAGAAAGAGCAATCGATTATGTAGGGCACAAACGGCAAGAGAAAGGCAGCTTTATGGAGCCCTGGCTGCAGTAAAAGTACTTGTAATAAAAACAACAAGCGCAATTATTAAGGTCCACTGGTATTATGCACAACAAATATTATCCTTACTGTGTCAATACCCCACTCATGTCAAACGCTCATTGACTGATGCCTCCACAAGTCATCTCGCATACTTCTGCCTCCTAACCATGCAAATTAAAGCAAGATTTACATTTGCATTGGTTACGGCAATACAAATTGATCTGATCTAAAGCATACGGAACGTTTTAACATTCCTGAACGCACTTATAAACTCTAGATTTCTTCAACTGAGTCCAGAGACCACTGACAGAGATAAATCAGCGTCAGGGTCGGCCACATTTACGCAAGCCAGGAGAGCATGCGGAAGCGTAAGTGCTTCGTTGCTGGGTTTGTTTTCTGTCCACTGGCAGGCGAGAGCTGACAGCAGCAAGCTTGTTTTTTCAAGTCTCCTAAGTAGTGTTGGTGCACGGCAGAACAGCAAGCACGGATCAAGAGACTTTAGTTAAAGCTTATTTTTTGATAAACAATTTAAAAATCATTTTGCAACTCCTAGAGTGTTTTACAAACAAACCTTAGGTACATTTCCTGAACTAATATGCATGCTGGAAATCAATGTCAAATACTTAATTGTCTAGTTTTGCATCTTTGTTACTACTGATTTCCATTAAGCACACGTTTAAAACAAGCTCAAACCTTTATCTTGGAAAATGGCCCAGATGCTACCAAATATGTCCTATCGTTTCAGTTCACAGAGGGATCTGAGTGGATGTTTTGGAGCAAGCGAAGCCAAAATTCAAAACATATGACGACTCTCTACACTCAGAACAAGAACAATTTGAAATTGTTAAAGTAGCAGCGTAATTGTGTCCATAAAACAACTCTGTTTAGTACGTGCTACTCCACTGCTGATGTCTCTGAGCCACTGTAAAAATGTACTTTCTCAGAAATAACTAACTAGAGCATTTTAGGCCCCCTGAAAGTGCAGCGCTCCTAATAACAGTGCTTTCGTGGCTCCAGCGCTGCAGGAGAGGGTCTGCTGTGATCTTCACTGACATGCACTGTAATGCTGCTGGACATCATAAGGCTAATGAGGAGAACTCCAGGTGTTTCCGCGAGTCCCTCTCTAATACTGTGGCCATCAGTCCTCTGATTTCTCACACTAGGCACCAGAGCCCCTGGATTTTTTCAAAGCTGCACTACTGTAAATGACTGTGAAACTGTAATAGGAATCTTGCAGGAACATCAATAACCTAAAGGACAAGGAGGCTGTTGAGCTGAAGGAAAATCAATGTTATATGAATATTTACATGTACAAATTTATGTATATTAAATGTGTAAAATGCAAAAAGGATGAATTAGTATAAGGTGATTCTTCTCATAGATTGCAGCTTGAAATGTTCATATGTAACGTGACATTTCATTACATATTATAAACTTAATTTTTGTTGTTTTCTGTGAATTCAAGAATAATGAGTGCTATCGGTTGCAAAATTTATGACTACATTTTAAAACATCATTTTACTGTTTTTATGAGTGTCCTGAGAAAAGCACAGAGAAATCTCAAGACCTTGCATAATTTGTTGTAAAATAAATTGTTGCTCTAATTTTTAAATTAATAAATTAGAATAATTAATAATAAAGTAATTATAAATAATACATGAATAATTATGAATAAATAACAATAATTCAAATAAAAATATTTAGCATCACTGAGTCAACCGAATGATATTGATTTATAACAACAAAACAAATTTTTATGGGTTACATGGGTAGTTTCCCTAAAAAATGAGATAATTTACTCACCCTCAAGTCGTTCCAAAACTGTATTAGTTTCTTTCTCCTGAAGATATTATGATGCATGGTAGCCATTGACTTTCACACTATTTTTTTCCATACAATGGAAGTCAATGGTTACCAGTAACTTTTTGGTTAGCAACATTCTTCAAAATATCTTCTTTTGTGTTCAACAGGAGAA
Organism: Tor tambroides; assembly: GCA_021397915.2. NCBI lineage: Eukaryota > Metazoa > Chordata > Actinopteri > Cypriniformes > Cyprinidae > Tor > Tor tambroides. The sequence goes on from JAFVLL020034492.1 coordinate 65,077, forward strand.
AAAAAAAACCTCCTACAGGTTTGGAACAACTTGAGGGTGAGTAAATGATGACAGAATTTTCATTTTGGGGGGAAATTATCCCTTTAAAATAACATTGTTGGTATAAATTAATGTATTTCGTTTGATTCGGTGATGCTAAATATTTTTATTTGAATAAAACCACTTACTTTATTATTTATTTACCATTTTGTAACAAATGTAACAATTTTACGACTTTTTAGAGTGGATCAGAATAATTGAAAAAAAAATATTCTGACAGATAGTGAAGTGAGACGAAACACAACCCCTTGTTTACACTGAGAAAATTGTGCCACCACCTCATTAAAACCTCCTACGTCTCACTAATACTGCAGTAATTTAAACACTGAGACCATTAACTCTGCTCTAACACACTGTGATTGACAGCAGTGAACTGGATCTTCAAGTTCTTTCTCTAGTCTAGACCAACCAATGATCTTTCCACTACAATCTGTTCGACGCAAGGCACAGAGAATGAAATCACCCCATTCACTTCAGTGACCCAAACTCATTAATCCTACAGTTTATTTAAGCCAAAATCGAAGCATGTTTAACATGGCTCCCGCTGAAAACGGAAAACTTTATTTAATGGATTTACACCTAGTGCCCAGAAAGCGATTAAACAAAAGAGAAAATTGATTCGGAAGCTTCGGGAAATGTAAAGCAAGCCGCGTGTTCGCATCAGCTGAGCTTCACCTTTGTTTTAAGGCTCTACACGGCGCCCTAATGCAATGTAAAAGAGAGCTTATCGATCTTCTGGCCAGAGCTCCCTACTAAGCCATCTATCAAAACACATTCGTTCCATGCTTGGCACGCCAATATTGACCGCTGCACTCACTATTGCATAAATGCGAATTAACCTAGGAGCTCTCTGGATAAGTGATGAACTCCTCCCACTGCTGACGGTCCAAATATCAGCACAGAGGACTCGTTTTAGCACACACCACCCATAGCATCCCAGAAGATGATCATTTAACATAAAATGAGAGTTTTAAAGTGCCCCTATTATGGGTTATGAAAGGTTCATATTTTGGTTTTGGGAGTCCCCAACAACAGGTTGACATGCATGCAAGGTCAAAAAACACTTTCATTTTCTTATAATATGCATTTATTTTTACCTTATTTGCTCAACGACTCCCAAACGATTCGTTCAACGATTCATTTTTCCAAACCCCTCCTTTGCTTGATGCTAATCTGCGGTGATTGGTCGATTTCATTTAAAGCAGTGTTTGTGAGCTTTTAACGCTCCAAAAGCTTTTGCCTAGTCGCAAAGAATGAATTTGCATTTCCATTCAGACCAACGCGAAAATCCAAGTTTTCCCAGGTCTGCGCGCGCAACAAGTGGGTGGGCAGTATGCTAATGTTTCATTTTGACATCAACATGAAACGGCTTGGGACTCGTTTTAAAACCGACTCTTTTCAATGATTCAGAGTCGACTCTTTCTTTTGAGAGACAATAACTTTATACACAGTGCACTTTCAGATTTAAAACTTTGCAGGATGTTTTCATTCACTTAAGCTGTGTTACACACTGCATGAAAGGTAATTTTCAAAAATCCATAATAGGGGCACTTTAACTGAACATGACACAAGGTGCTAAAAAAGCCCTCAGTTCATGATACTACCATTCAGGGGGTTTGATGCTTTTTTTAATAGGCTACTCTTTTGGATACAAAGGGATATAAATCGTGTTTACCTGCAGCACGGAGGCGCAATAAAAAGCCAATAAAGTGCTGCGTCGTCGTTGACAAACGCTATAAGACATTTGCGTGTTTGTTTCCTATTGGATTAGAGGTAAACATCCACCTCATCCAGTCTCTTTTTGTTTTCTGTCTTATGTAATAACCTATACAAATGATACAGTGCGTGAGTGAACTGTCCAAATGAATCAAAATTTGTGAGTCTTTATCTGGACTTATGCATTTCAGACTGCTTATCTGTGGTAGCCCATTTCCACCACTGAATGAAAAACTAAAAAAAGGCCTTTGCGACTTTTTATCACGCAATTCTGACTTTCTCGCAAATTGCGAGTTTACATTATTTTCTCAAACTCAAAGTTTCTATCTCGCCAATTCTGACATTATAAACATATTCTGACAATAAATATACATATTATTATTATTAATTTTGAGAAAAAAGAACTGTGAGATAAGTCGCAATTACCTTTTTTTGTTCAGTGGCGAAAACAGGCTTTCATACTTAGCAATTACAAGAAATAAGACAAAAAATGCATATTAAATAAAATATCCACAACTTCTGAGAAACCCTCAGTTCTTTGAGAGCTCCTGAAGTCTTGTGTGTTAGCTCAACATTAATAGGAAGAGAAACAATGCTGTTGGATTTCCTCATTTGAATGCTATCAGGATGACCGTGAGTTTATGGAGGTCAAAGTCTTTATTCTTAAGAATAGTCTTGTAAGTCATCCGAATCTTATTAATATCGACAAATCTTTTTCTGGAAGACTCATTTAATCATGGCATGACCGATTTTGTAAACATGTAGTCGGGAGCATATTCTCAGATAGCAACAGCCAAAGTCTGTGTTTGTTTTATGGGGAACGGCGTTGAAACTCGCACATGATTGTCATCTCATTGATTGGAACATCTACCTGAAATTACCCTCTTTACAGAGCTGATTATTCTACAGGTTCACATACTATTTCCAGCTTTTATGAACAAAAACATGCTCTGTGACTTGCTCACAAATTAAGTTACATTCATAACAGATTAGAGTTCATTCAGAAGGGTTTAACACTTTCCACCACTCTGTGAGGTTTACAATCATCCATATATCAAAAACACAGACAGCTCTAAAGTGTTCATTACTCTCTCACTCTCTTCTCTCTCTTTCCGCGTCACCGGAGAACTTCATAATTACAAATCACGGAGAAGGATTACCGCCTGGTGATGGGGAAAGAGCGCTTTCCAAATGTGACAATCATGAAATTACCTTGCCATTAAATTTACCGAACTGTCAGCATCCAGTCAGCACAGCTGATTATTTAAATGTTGATTGTAAGCCACTAAAATCCACATCAAAAAGCGAAAATTAAGACATATTTGAAAAAAACGATATTGCTGTGCAACCCTCAGCTAAGAACAATAACAACAGAATGATAATATGAGGCTCTATTCAAGTGCCTGGTGTATCACTACACATATCTTAATGCATCAATATTTAATGGAAGCTTTAATTAAGCCACATTTCAAGCACCTGAGAATCACACTATCTGGGATGGTCAAGGTGCTTCTTGCACCTTTGGGCAAGGTACACAGATCCACTCTGCCACTTAACGTAGATTACATAACGTTATGTCAAATATGAAGTTATGTCTGTTACATGACATTTGTATCTATGAATAATAAATGATCCGGGAAGCACTAACAAAGACAGTGTTATTTCCAAGCCACTTGTTGAAAACCACAATTTCTTGAACATAAATGAACATAAATACGCGTTTTGCGTGTGTGTTTTGATTAAGAGCTGTGAAAGTTGTTTCTGATTGGAATATTAATGAAGTAGATCAAAGTATGCTATAAGTACAGAAACTGTCAAATGTGAGAAAATAATGTCTCCTAAAGCGGTATGATTCCTTGATAGTTATTATGCATATTTCTTATACATCCCAAGCATTCGTTTCCTAAAAGACTAAAAGGCTGTCTAACAAATGAGCGCATAATTTCATATATAACTCCCATATGAAGACACTTTTCTCTTTTAAGCACTGTGTGATTCATAGCAGTCCAAACATTTCGGTGTATTCATCCTTACCACAGAAATCACACAGACTAATGAATAGTTTTCAGGATTTCAGGGCAATTATAAAGCGCGTTAATGATGAATGAATCACTCACCATTTCTGTGAGGAGCGCGCAGGTCAAAACCATGGCACGACTCTGAATCCTCCCGCGGAAATTCACATCCTCGCATGGAAGAGTGGCGCTTTAGGAAGAAGCGGACAACTTCTAGGCTTTACCGGGTTCGAGGAACGTCCGCTTGTCGGCGGTGGGCACAGTTGTGGGAGTTTAACGTGTGACGGCAATGTCAGCGCAAACTAGTTCCGTGGCTCAGCGGTCAGTCCCGGAGAGCCGAGCGCGAGCGCCCTTCAGTTTGCACAGTGAAACGCAAACTGAAGTCTCAAGTCCCTCCTCTTTCACACCACTTCCACCTCCAATGTGTCTATTGCCCTTTTCAAGAAACGCGTGTCCAGTGTCGTTGTCATGCGTACCTACAACATGCAAGAAGCACGCGCAATCCTCAACACACAATCAGGGGATTTTAACAATCACGACGCGTTGCAAACTTTCCCTCTGTAATGCATACGATACATAGAGCCTATTTGTGTAGTCGATTAAAATAAATGATTATTAATGATCATTTAGACGTTTGTGTGAAACTAACCTCAAGCGCTGCTCCAGAGGACCTGCGACTATAATAAGTAACTCTTTAAAGATAAAAACATCTGCTATATGACAGCTTGCTATTTACTCATTAAAATGTTAAACTAAATATAAACATATTTACATTTACATAGATAACAAATTGAAAATACATGTTCATGTTCCTCCATACAATAGAGGTATTAAAACTGTATTCAAACAGACTTTGATGTAAAAATAGCACACTAAAAGTTAAAAATATTATAAAAAATCATCAAAATATTATCAAATATTAAATGAGGAAAAAGCTGAAATTTAGGGTTCTGAAAAGTTAAAGTGTGTCTCACTGCTTTGACATTGACTTAATGTGATTTTTACATAATATATTTATGTATATTATATTATAATGTGATGACAGTGTACTTTTCCAGAACAAGCACTCATTATACATTTCACTTAGGAGTGGTATTAAGGAAGATGAAGACAAGCAAAAGGGAACCGAAAACAGCACACAAGTGAACAGAAACTGGAACTAGAGACATCAATAACACCAAATGTCAGTCATTTTTTTAATATTGTTGCAGTAAAACATGGATTTGCTCTACTCCCTTGATCCTCTGTATCTAACCTTTTTAATCTGCATGCCTCACAACCTCTGTCAGCGTCTCTAAGCTATATATAGCTTCAAAAAAATGCATAGGTTTACATAAGGCATATCAAGCTTGAAAGGCCAGGTCCAACAACTCTTATTGCATAGTCACATTATTTGACAAAAATAAGTTATAAAATCTTGCAGAGAAAATATAACTGTAATAACAAATGAATCTCAAATCCAACCTTGATGAAAAGACCAGCATATGTTGTGCTTTGAATGCTGATGAGCTATTGTCTTCACTGTGGGTGTTTAACCAGCATAATTTAAACTGAACCAGCACAGGAATTCTTATTTATCTAAGATATTTCAAAGCAAGAAACGAAAAAATCTAAGAAATTCTGAAAGTAGAACTACATGATAGAACCACCAAGGTCCCTCGTAGTCTTGTCAACAAGACCTTGTTGATGTGGTAAAGAGTCAAGAGAGCATGAGAACCGGAGGTCTCCCAAAATTATTTCCTGGAGGAATGAATGATATTTTTGAAAAGACTTCATTAAGACGGCATATTTTTTTCCATGCACTGAGCCTCATACATTTTTGTTCTCATTTTTTCCAATGTTCTCTCTTTGTAACCAATACGCTGTCCAGTCCAGTCATCAGCCAGAAAGAACCATTATTATGCCTCCGGTACTCTGTCTTGCCAAATATAAATTGGACGGCACTTTTTACTAAATCAACAAAAACAGAGAGGCTGGTGTGCTGAGAGTGAGCAAGCTCTGCTTACAGTAGCATTCAGTTCACTATATGTTATGAATGGCACTATGAGTAAACCTTCACCTTAGACCTGTAACATATCCTCGCGCACAAAGTATATAATTCTCTTGCATTCAGGTCTTTCTGCTCTGTCATGTGCAGAGCCAAATTACTTAGGCACCTATTCATTGTTCCTGTGAAATCTCACTCCCACTCCTCCAGCAGAGTGGCAGAGAAATTGAAAAAGATTCCTCTTCAAAACAGTCACTTTTCTGTTCGGCATCCTGGTACAATGCCACTTGCGTTACTAGAGAAATGTGCAAATGCTGGTATTTCTCTTCATTATGGAAAATAGGTCGACTGCTTCCCTCTAGGTATGTGTGAAGGGTGAATGAACAGCCAGCACATTCAAATGTTAGTCATACATCTTTCATGATTGTGTGTGCACCTGTTTGTGTCGACATGAAGTATATATTTAAAGCTTGCTCTTGAGCAACCACCAGACAAAACAAATATGATAAGAGTTTTATTTTCTTAATCCATTAACCTGTTGCCAGTTTAAGGTCTGAAACATCTGATGTTGAAAATTCCAAATTTTCAGTAGGAACTCTTAACTTTTAAATTTTAAACCCGACTTCAGAATCCAAACTGGCTGCTCAGCACATCAACAGAAGTAATATAGTGATTATTAGCACTTCTGTGTCTCAGTAAACTCAGTGGTGCACACATCCGTGGATACTTCAGCACTATCAGTGCAAAAAAGCTTCTAATGTGTTTTTATCAGCTGTTGCTAACAATCCAATATCCTCATATTTTAATGTGTCATTGCTTTCCAAAATACACCAGACCATAATTCATACCACAATGTAAGTATATCCTCCATTCTCAGCGTTGCTTAGCAGTTATTATCATAAAAAATGGGCCCAGCGACCACAAAAGGGCACCATAAAATGACAAATGAAACGTCTCAGTTCCATAAGCTTCACAGACACACACACAACCACCATCACAAACATGCAAGACACATTTAAGTGTACAATTTGGGACGTCTATCACTTTTAGCTTTGTTTTTGGGCATCTAATTAAATATGGTGTTAGTTCACTGAAAAATTATAATTCTGTCATTATTTACTCACCCTTATGTCATTCCAAACCTGCATGACTGATTTTCTTCTGCAGAACAAAATATATTTTGAATAATGTTGGTAATCAAACAATTTGAAAATTGGCTTTCATTGCATGGAGAAAAAAAATCCTGTCATTTCTCAAATTATATTTTTCCCCCCAGCTCCGACATCTGACTTCCAAGGTAAATAAAATGAAGCACAAGTAACGTATGTGAATGCAGATGCTTCCAGCAACACTATTTGTGTAGGGATCACATATCTGTTACTGACTTTAAATATCAGCCAATATTAGATATTTAACTGTGCATGCTAAGTGCAATATTTAGCAAATCTCAAAATGCAAACATATTATAATTATAATTGTATTATAATTAATTGTGGCACCTTGAGTGTAAGAAAGGTGCACTACAAATAAATTTTATTATTATTATTATTATTATTCTGTCATCATTTTCTCATCCTCATGTCTGTATGACTTTCCTTCTTCTGCGAAACACAAGATATTTTGCAGAATGTTGGCAATCAAACAATTTGGCGACCATTGGCTTCCATTGTATAGAGGAAAAAATAACTGGCATTTCAAAGTTTTATTTTTTGAGTAAACTATCCGTTTAACCCTAAGAAAGATCCATTCTCCTTCAACATTTTGGTCCCTAGAGTAGCAATGTGTTAAAGTTTAACAGCAAATGTTCATCAATTGCTATTGTTAAGTGATTCCTTGAGATTTAGTTCAGGTCAGTGACCCCTGTCGTTACACGAGCTTCTAGTTAATGTCATCTCCAAACAACCTTCTTAATGGATAATGAATAATGACTGACATGTCAGAAAGGGCTCCATCTTCAGCTGCTTCCAGACACTACATAGCACTTGACCCACATGTTTTATTGACTCTGAGTAAAAGATGTTGATATTGATGGCAGGCTGCTCGGTCGTGCCCTTCCTCGCAGTGGCCGGTGTCAGAGCACACTGGTTTGGTCCGGCGCAATTCCTTTGATGGACGCAATCAGGGGCCTGTGATTTGCTTGAGATGAGAGAAGTTAGCAGCTCCCCAGAGAGAATGAAAGAAAGGTCGGGGAGCATAAAGAAAGAGATGAGGCTGAGAAACACTTCTCTGGCTCTTCTGCTCTTCCACGCTATTACCCACACCTGGCTAGGATTTCAGAGAAAGCATCTGCCAATGCTTAAGGCAGCAAATATTCCTCCTGAACCGTGAGGGTTTGCTGTACCCAGAGGAATCAGGTCTGATTCAGAAGTTATGCTGTGCAATATTATTGGATTTAAGTTCTCCTCGCACCAGGGACAAACAAGGATATATTTGAAGCTCAGTTGCTTGAACTTGTTTGGACGGCTAAAATTTTCCATCTCATTGTACTTTACGAGCTCTTAGCTTATGATACACACCGAGCACCAAAGTGGAAACCAAACGGGATAATGTGTTTGTGTATTTGCCCAGACTATTAAGTGACCAAGTGGTTCTTTCTTAATGATATTTAATGTCTCACCCAGACAAATGCATTTAGACTAGGGGGGATACTGGCTTTTAGCTTATCTCCATTGCACCCATTGCACCTTTATTGAACATTTTGGCTTTTCACAGACTTCACTGTGGAATTTGTAGCAACATTACATTTACAGGGTCTACCGATATGACCAAAAAAAAAAAAAAAAAAAAAAAAAATATATATATATATATATATAATAACATCACATGGTAACACTTTAGAATAGGGAACACTTATTCACTATTAATTTCGACTTTTCCCTTTTAGTAAGGTAGTTGTTAAGTTTAGGTATTGGGTAGGATTAGGGATGTAGAATAATGCATTAATATGAGCTTAATTATTACTAATAAATGGCTAATATTCTAGTAATATGCATGCTAATAAGCAACTAGTTAAGAGACCCTAAAATAAAGTGTTACCCGTCACATCTGAAGAAAAACCTTATAACGTGTGAACATACAAATCAGCCAGGAATATACTTTACAGTGCTCCAAAAATTACAGTATTACAGTATATTTAAAAAATAAACATTATTAAATCATTATAAATCTAGTTTTCATCTCTAGTAGACTATCTACATTTACATTTGTATCCACATTTGCAAATGTATTTTGACATATGAAGTTTTAAACTAAACATATTTTCAATTGCAAAAATATATTTCAATGACCTTCACAGTTTACAACATATACAAACAGGGTAAACAGGGCATTTTGGCATTTTCTGCAAGTTTATATGAGGACATGCTCACTAATCAGCGACTGTAATATTAAGGCAAAGTTTCTTTTGCAGCAGTAAATGATATGCAAGAACTGAATTCCCACAGTGCGTCTCAGAAAGGATAAATCATGAAAAATAAACTCATAACACCATGCACAAGCCGACCTGATGAGCCAGACGTGGACTCTGTTTGTATGTTTGTTGTGCCGGACAGCCTAGTTGGCTTTGATCATCTTTTTTTCTCCTGAAGTTCACAGCTGTGTCTGCGTCCAGATCTCTGGTCTTTTAAAGTTAGCTGATCAACATCAAACAAATGACAAAAAAACTGCTTCTCTATATAACAACCGGCCTCAGCTTCTCAGCATCCACCCACACATCTTTGTTTGTGTGTCCGTCTGATCCAAATTGATGTCGTTGCACATGTGGTGTGTGTCTGATACAAGTCTGGATGCCAAATAGACCTTTTAGTAAATAGATGGAGGAATATAAATACAGCTTTTGATGAACTAAGATTACTGTACTTGTCATTCACTCAAAAAACAGAGGGGAGTCTGACAGACCGCTGTAATGAGTTATATTATTTTGCTGTTTGCCGTTGTCAGGTATGGTCTTGGCAGGCAAGAGTAGAGGTCTAATTAAAGTTTCAAATGCAAAATGATTTATGCAAATGCAGCGGGAAGGGCACAAGTGAAACAGGCTGAGTGTCCTTTCTTCCAGTGCCATAGTAACAGAGAGATTACATGATGAGATTTGTAAACTGGGAATTGAGGTTGTATCACGACATTTAATCCCTTTATAATCATGTGTGGCTAAATGCTATTTCTCCAAACACTCCATACAGTATGTAGGATAAAGAGGTAATTTATTTCACATAATTTAAACATCTTTTGCTATCCAAAATGTGGCAAACAAAACACTCTCACGGTGCAATATTCTCACAGTGCAAAATATACTGTATATATATTAGGGATGTGCATCTCTATAACACATCTCAATGCATAGCCAATGATACGATACATTAAAGATACATATGAGGCAGCTACAGGAATCGATATAAATAAATCATTGTATACCAATGCAAATATGTTAGAAATGATGCATCACGATACAAATGCCAACTTGTATCCAATGCACACTTTTTTAAAATCGATACATTGCATCGTTAACTTTTATGCCGATGCACCAATGCAAATGTGTATTCTCTAATATGTACATACATACACTATTAGAGAAGTTTGGAAATATCAAAAAATTCCTGACAAAAGACAGTTTTTAGCATTGATAATAAGAAGAACCATTATTAATAATTTAGTAACAATAATAATAAAGCAGCAAATCAGCATATTAGATTGATTTCTGAAGGATCATGTGACACTGAAGATCGGAGTAATGATGCTGAAAATTCAGCTTTGATCACAGAAATAAATTACATTTTAACATATCAAATAGAAAATAGCTATTTTAAATTGTAATAATATTTCACAATATTACTGTTTTTTTTTTGATCAAGTAAATGCAGCCTTGATGAGCGTAAGAGACGTCAATAAAATATTTAAAAATCATAATGTTTTCAAACTTTTGACACACTTTTGACTTTTATTTTTAATAAAATTACATAATATAATTAATGTAATTATTTTATTTACAACAAATTACAGTATTTTTATGTTTTTCTAACTATTCCACTGACCCCCTTAAATCAAAACACCTGCACTGGGAGAAATACATACTTTACTTTATTGCCGGCAGAGAGTATGAGAACAGAGAAAGCCAGATGATTTGGTTCTTGAAATGTTTCAGTCGATAATGAATTCTCTGATTTTTGACTGGCATTATGGAGAACCCTGGCGTTTTTCTCATCAGAAAAAATCTCCATTTGTTCTCCATCAATCCCACAGCTGTCTGGGAGAAACATCTGAGATATTAAAGATATCTCCATTGAGGTTTTATATTCTATAGGGTGTTATTTGATCGTTCCATGTAACACTCTCTCTTGATGAGCTGATTTTCACAATGTCATTCAATCACTGACAGAAACTAGTTCAATCTCATTTTTAACTTCATCTTGATGCCAGTCGATTAGAGAGGAAGGCAAAAATGTATTCAGTTAAATGATAATATTCCGCAACTGACAAAAATACCAGCACGGTTAATATGAGAGGAGAGTGACATACTTGATTACTCATTCACTGCAGCTGCAGAGCTCGTGCGTTGTGTTTTATGAAGTCTGTGACAAATAGAGACTGTCACAGTCTGTCTGCAATAAAGCTGAAATACTTCAGTATTATTTGTGATCATTTCAAGTTTCTCCCGTAACTCAGAAGAACGCTGTTTCTTTTTATACATAGTTGCAATGCTACTTGCAATTACAGCAGGCAGGTCAGTGCATTCAATAAGAAATAACAATCCACATGAGTAAGATGTGCAAGTGGTCACGTCCGCTTAGACTTCTAAGTAACTAGAACACAATGTACAAGCTTTCTGCCTATAGAAATGCAGTTGCTCAGACTCAAACGTTTCACTGGCACATTCTGTTGGTGGGCAGCAATGCATGAGGATAATTAACTCAATGATCTAACTGTGCAAGAATGACTAAGATCTGTAAAAATACCTTCTCTTTATGAGGCCTGTTAGCTGCACACTGAGTTTACATAATTGTTCGAGAAATTATAGTCACCCCACATGCACTTTCAAAGACTGCAGGTATGTTTTCTTTTGTTTGCTCTATCAGCGGTTCTCAACTGGCCTGTAAGAAAAAGGTAGGCCTACTGATAATTTTCTGCTAGGACATAATCAGAAAATTCCTTCATCTCAACAGAACATTATGCCCTGCTTTTACAGAGTTTTCATAGACAGTAGTTTTGCTTTTATACTGTATCTATGGATGCCCGTTTCCGAGGTTTTTATCTCACAATTCTGGCTTTTTTTCTCCCTATTCTGACTTCTTTTCTCAGAAGTGTGAGATACAAACTTACAATTGCGAGTTATAAAGTCCAATTCAGAGGAAAAAAGACTATTTTCTTATAACTGCGTTAACATTCGTAATTATTATTTTAGAACTAGTTTATGTCTCACAATTCTGAGGGAAAGAAGTCAAAATTTTCAGATAAAAAGTTGCACCAGACATCAGGTGGTGACCCAAACCCAGCAGCAGAATTGTTTATCAGACAAAAATAACTGAATGTATTCAAAATTGAAGACTGAAAAATATATCGATATCACCATAAATGCACAAAATATGTACAACTATTATATAACACAGGCTAATAGGAAAACTGGATATTTTTAGAATATTACATGCATGATTAGCACTTTTGTTCTATTGCGGTTGCTTGATATTTGATATTTCATTGTCAATGCTCATTTCTCCTAACCATGCAAAATGCAATCTATAGCAAATCTCAAAATGATCATTTATTTTTCATCTCATAAATTATAATTGTAATAATGATGATTTTGTGATGCCTAAAGCATATCTGTATCGGCCATAATTATTAAATTGGTGCACTCCTATTTTAATTTGATAGCTTCTTGCCAATAATTCACTATACAAAAACATGGTTGCGAACACATATTTAATGTAGTCTGGGTTGCATTTTCTTCCATTGTGATCATATCACAAAACCTGTTCATGCTGGTACATGTCTAATTTAATTGCCCTTACGAAATGACAGATGAAAATGTGCATTTGATGTCAAGAACAAAAGCTCTGGGATGCATCGTCTGCTACCTTTTAAAAAACCCTTTGGGTGTATTTATGCATGATTATATAGTTGCATTTTATTATTTGCAGTTATAGCTGTCCATGACCCACTATTTGAGAAAAACAGACACCTTAGAAATTCACCCAATTCAATTTATGTTGACTGAACAATTCAATGTGTGTGTTTTGTTCTCTTTGGAAGAAACTACAGGCCATCCACTTTTCTTTGAGAGCAAACCTCTCATCATCCTTTGTGAGATGAGTCGGGTCAGGGTCAGCACAGACGCTCATAAAGCTTGCTGATTTTAAATTGGTTTTTCACTTCCACCGAAAACAGATAACATATGCGGACAACACAGAAGCCGTACGGCATGACAAAACGCAACCTTGAAAGGGAATATAGTTGAACGAATATTTTTCTATAAAATTATTCGGCAGATAATGTGTTTCGTTCTGCTGAGTTAATTGGGTGTCATTTATCAAGCGTGGACAAACAACTGTGCTGATATAACAAGTGCAGAGTTGTGCCAAAAGACACACAAAGAGATGTGACAAATTCACATGCAAGAGCCGCGTCCACACAACAAAAGCCTGGAGTGAGTCCACAGAGGCCTGTCAGGACCAAGCCAAACTTTCACACTGATGAGTTTGTGGAACTGTTAGCTAATGTGAAGACTGAATCTGGTAAGCCTGAGAACTCAAAGTAACCATAATTTGACATTGCAGCATCTCATTCATATCCTCCATACAGGACAGATATCATACTGACTGAAGAGCAAGTGCTTGAAGTATATTCGTGAACAGTATTTCCACAAGTAGCGGGAATGTGAGTTATTAAGTCAAGCAAGAGCAAAGTTGTGTGAAAGAGCATGATAATACTGGCATGTTATGCAGCGGAACAAAAATTACAGCAAGCCTCATCATAATTCAGCTCTCAGGACAGAAAATGATCTTTTGACTGTTCCTTCAAGAATGAGACTATATATATATATATATATATATATATATATATATATTTGGTAACACTTTAGAATAGGGAACACTTATTCACTATGAACTACAACTTTTCCCTCAATAAATTCCTAATTTGCTGCTTATTAATAGTTAGTAAGGTAGTTGTTAAGTTTAGGTGTTGGGTAGGATTAGGGATGTAGAATAAGGTCATGTAGAATAAGGCACTAATATGTGCTCAATTAGTACTAATAAATGGCTAATATTGTCAAATATGCATGCTAATAAGCATCTAGTTAAGAGACCCTAAAATAAAGTGTTACCATATAATATATATATAGATGATAACCACCACCACAATAATAAAAGTGGTATAACAGAAAGCTACATGATGAATCACTTTAAATGAATCATTGCTATAAAGCACGGCCAATACTCGTATGTAGATGGTGCACAGGGTCAAACACATAAAGACAAAACACCATCTTCATGGTAACACACAACACTGAAATAATGCAAAATAGAAAGCTAAATCAACAAAACATTTTAAATGAATCATTTTAAATAAAATATATGTCAAGTAGGGGGGTTCTGAAAATGTCCTCTTTTTTTTTTACAGTTTTTTTTTACCATACATTATTTTGTAATTCATAGTTTCTATTTGCAAAAACTTTTATTTTTGCAAAACAATTTACCAGTGCAATATGCTAGAGTAAAATTACATATAATCTGATGTTAAACCATTTACAGTTTTTCACCATATGGCAGCTTTTTTTAAAATATACACTCACTGTAAAAAAAAAAAAAAAAAAAAGACTTTTCAAAGTGGTAAATTAAAGATTACTGGAATACGTTTAACAAGAAAATACAATTTTAATCTTTGTAGTTCAAAATTTTATGCTTAATTTAATGTTACTTTCTGTTTCTTTGTAATTTACTAGCAATTTCTGAAAAAAAGTGAAAATTTCACCAACAGTTTTGTTTTGGTGAATGATTTTTCCACTGTCACACACCCTTGAACTGTTTTTGTTCTGTTTTCCTTCCCCATTGTACTCCGTGACCTAATTTTCCCGTCTATGTCTGATTGTATCATTTGGTTCAGGTGTGTCTCGTTAATTATCCTCATTTGCCAATGTATTTAGTTCTAGTGTGTTCCTGTGTTCCCTAATCCAGTGTTAAAGTTGAGTTGTGTGTGTGTTACCTTCCTGCCTTCTATGAATACCTTCTGTGTGGGTTAATAAAAGACTATTGACGTTCATTTTCTTCTTATTTGTGCTCTCATTGTACACCGCACCTCCTGACATCCACATTCTGTAACAAATAGAAACATTTGTAAAGTGCAATGTTCAAAATTGACAAGTGCACAACGTCGGTAATAATGTGACCGTAAGTAAATAAAATGTAATATGGTCAGATTTATTATAAATTAAAACATAATACTTGATGGTATGAATGTTCAAGAAAACATGTCACAACTCATTTGTGGGGTCTTCTAACAGCTTTTACCATCAAAAGTTTATCTATGAAGCCTATTTCTTTTTCACCAGAGTTCCATGTTTCACTACATCACTCAAAATGAAAATATAAGGAACAATACCATTATGCTGACAGCTGCTGCTTCATTTTAAAAGCCCTTCAAAAAAAACACGACACTAAGAAACATCTAAGGTAATGTATTGAAATCTACATACTGCTTGGGGGAAAATAAAAACAGAATACACAGTAACTTTCGAATATGTGCTGTCAAAAGAGAAATTGATAGTAGTTACAACATTTACAAGCAGGGACTAAAGCTAACCAGACAGACCTGGTGCCCCTGAGCTTTGTGACAAATGAACATTTGCATAGATTATTATAAAAACATCCTTCATCTAAAAGACAACAAGCGCTACCTGTTGAGATCTCAAGCTAATTACACTGTCTTCTGGCACCAGCTCAGGTCACGCAGTTTTTGCGTCTTTATTATACGCCTTTGTCAAATTCATTAAACCAAATGAACCGCCAGGCTCTTCAATAACAAAGACTGATCAAATACATGAGGCCTTGGCAGGTTTTCAAATGAATTTGCATATACATCAAAGAAACTAGAGAAAAACAGAGAATACTGAATGTGTGCAGTTTAAATGATCTTCCCCTTTATTTGTCATATTCAACTAAAGAACACCTGTTTCAAATACACCTAAAGCGACATCAGGACTCTGACGCTCAACAGAAAAGAAAGATATCACCTCAACACCAAACACTCATTTTCTCATTTTAAAAAAAAAAGAACATTTAATGGCTCCACTTTTTTAGATTAGCAACATGAAGTTTCTACGTCCTCACCAGCATCTTCTGAAATTGAGCAAACATTGGGATGACTTTAAAGTAGCTAAACATACTGCCAAACTTGTTATCTCAGTGAAGCGGCTGCCGCTGCCGACTCCACTTACTAATTTGTATTCTGTACAAATATTTCCCTGGAACCGAACCCTCAGGTGACACAGGTCAGGGTGGGAAATGTGATCTGCTGAGACTCTGGTCCACTTTCAAACTTACAGCAACCCAAGAAACCCAAAAAACAAGACTGGTTAAGATACTCTGTGGACAGAAAAAAACCCCCACACTTTATTTTAAGGACCAATCCTCAGTATTAACTAGTTGCTTTTTAGTATGCATATTGGCTGTTTATTTGTACTTAATCAACGTCTTATTCTGCATATTTTAGATCCCCTAATCCTACTCCACACTTTAACTTAACAACTACCTTACTAACTATTATTAAGCAGAAAATTAGCAGTTTGAGACAAAATTCATAGTTAATAGTTATATTATGTATATTCTTAAATTTGATTTCAGTTTAGGTTTTAGTTATTTTAGTACATTTAGTTCATTAAATGAAAAATCTTTGTAGTTGTAGTTTGTAGTTAACACACACACACACACACACACATTTAAAAAAATATATTTAAAAAACTAACAAACATGACAAAACACAAAATGAAAATAAAAATACTGCATAGATAGATGGATGGATGGATGGATGGATAGACAGACAGATAGATATCATTATGCTTAGATATAAGATTTTTTTTAAAAAAACAACAACTCTATTTCCACTGGCAAATATTCAAGATATACCAATATATATTCTGTGAAAACAAGTCTTAATATCTTATGCAAGTTTGCTTTTCAAGAAACTGCTTCTTGTTAAGGATGTTTAGATGGTTTTACTGGACAAAAGTTTTTGTTGTTGTTATTTTTTTTTTCCAGTGCAATTTCACAAGGCTGTGTTAGCTAATGCTGACTACAGAACATTAAAAACATTCAAAATTGTGCAATAAGCTAAGTGTCTGTGAATGAAAAGTTCTGTGAGAGTGTCTTAAGGCATCCCAGAGGTTGTTAGCACAGTTACGACTTGGCAGTTGGAAGTAGATCTTGTCTGTCTCTGAGTAAACAGGCTGACAAGACTAATCAGGTCGTGTGGCTTCAAACTGCAGGGGAGATGGAGAGAGGAGTCCAGACATAGGCTGCCTGCTTGTCAAACAACTATACATGTGCAGATAACACAAGCAGATTATGCAACACAACAGCCGGATTGCTGCACTGACCAAATACAGACAAAAGGAAATGAATTAAACCAGGGTCGGTCAGAAGCACTGATCAAAAATCGATCACAGCTAATGCAATAAACTCTGAGGTCTGAAAAATGCAGGTGAGATGTGTCAGCAGATAAGATGCATCACCCTCCTAATCCATCAAAATGCAGAATTTTTGCCATGTGACCATAAATTAAAAATCATATCGACCTGCCTGTAATGAATAGACACACATGGAGGAAAAGAGATAAGCTTTATGCTGAAAACTGTTTTTGAATATCATAAAATTTTCTACATGTTGTAAAATGATTTGAAAATGTCATATTATACTGTAAATATACAAATTATCATTCAAATGTTTAAGGTCAGTAAGACTGCAAGAGTGCATATGTGACCCTGGACCACAAAACCAGTCATAAGTGTCAATTTTTTCAAAACTGAGATTTCTACATCATTTGAAAGCTGAATAAATATGTTTTCCATTGATGTATGGTTTGTTAGGATCGGACAATATTTGGCCGAGATACAACTATTTGAAAATCTGAATCTGAGGGTGCAAAAAAATCAAAATATTGAGAAAATCACCTTTAAAGTTGTCCAAATGAAGTTCTTAGCAATGCATATTACTAATCAAAAATTAAGTTTTGATATATTTGTGGTAGGAAATTTACAAAATATCTTCATGGAACATGATCTTTACTTAATTTCCTAATGATTTTTGGCATAAAAGAAAAATGGATAATTTTGACCCATACAATGTATTTTTGGCTATTGCTACAAATATACCCCAGCGACTTAAGACTGCTTTTGTGCTCCAGGGTCACATTTGTTTGATCAAAAATACAGTATTTTAAAATGACATTTAATCCTGTGATGCAAAGTTGAATTTTCAGCATCATTACTCCAGTGTCACATGATCCTTCAGAAATCATATTGACATGCTGATTTGTTGCTCAAGAAACATTTCTTATTATCAAAAAAATAAATTTGAGGAATCAATGACACACTACAATTCATAAATTTGGGCTAAGTAAAAAGAAAAAGAAAAAGAATTTAAGACATTTATTCAGCAAGTGCGCATTAAATGGATCAAAAGTGAGAGTGAAAACATTTATTATATCACAAAAGATATCAAATAAATGGTGTTCAATGAACTTTCTATTCATCAAAGAATCCTGAAAAAATACACAAAAATATTAAGCATAAAAACTAATTAGGACCATTATTAATAATTGAGCACCAATAATATTTGAGCAGCAAATAAGCATACTAGAATGATTTCTGAAGGATCATGTGACACTGAAGACTGGAGTAATGATGCAGAAAATTCAGCTTTGCATCACAGGAATACATTATATTTTAAAATATATTAAAACAGAAAATAGTTATTTAAAACTGCTATAATATTTTACAATATTGTTGTTTTTACTGTATTAAATAAGTGTAGCCTTGGTGAGCATAAGAGACTTGTTTATTTCAAAAACATAAGACTTATTTCAAAAATATTTAAAAAAAATATTCAAAACTTCTGACCGCTAGTATAAGTACATATACATATACCTATATACTTTACCTGCATCTCCTTTAAAGTAAAAGCCAAAAAGTGGCACAGCTTACCCCACACTACCTATCTGCACTTATAGACCTGACAGTCTTTTTGCATAAAGACCATTGCAGTTTCAAAACCAATGGTTTTACTGTCCCTGCTGTTAATATTAGACGTCCTGTCCACCCACAGTTACCCTTAATGAGATCCATAATGTGAGGAACAGTCACTACTTAACCCTGATCAGGAATGTAAATGCACAATAGTAATGGAGCAAGCAAACTTCCCATCAGAGTAAAATGCACAAAGGCGCCTTTGACTCCCTGCTGAGCGCTTGTGTCTCTCCTTGAGGCGTCCAGACTGAAGCACTCGCTCCTTTACCATCTCGAGGGGATAGTGTTTCTTCGATTGCACTTCTAACTCCGACTCTCTCCTCACTTTCCAGCTAGACAAATATTTTGCTACGTAGACGCAATCATTTTCGAAAGAATTGCAGGAAATGATTTCTGGAACTTGACGTGGACCAGAAGTTTTCAAAGTATCTCAGGCTCATTGTAACATGTGATTAAACAGTCTATTGCTGAGAACCAGTAACATGATTTCAGCGCAGATTATTCCCACAGACAAAGACTCAATAGTGTGTGTGGGTAGGTTGCAATGTAGGTGGAGAGAGCGAAATGAAATGCCACCACCTGTAGATATCATTCAGCTATGGTTTGTAGAAGGCAGGAAAGTTGTATTATGAAACCTGCTATAATCATGAACTCTGCAGGGAGTGCAAAGACTCATTTTTCACACATCTCTCACACACTGATCTTCATCTGTCCTGCAGCAAATATTCACCAGCGTGTGCTCGCCATCAAAGCCATTTAATTTTCTCTAGTCCTGTCACAGCTTTAGCGATTCAATAACACTTTACATTAAGACTTCATTTGTTAACTAAATTAGTGAACAATACTTCTACAGCATTTATTAATTTGATTTAAAAGAATAGTTCACTCAAAAATTAAAATTGGCTGAAAATGCACTCACCCTCAGGCCGTCCAACATGTAGATGAGTTTGTTTCTTCATCAGAACAGATTTGGGGAAATGTAGCATTACAGCACTTGCTCACCAGTGGATCCTCTGCAGTGAATGGGTGCCGTCAGAATGATAGTCCAAACAGCTGATAAAAACATCACAATAATCCACAACACTCCAGTCCATCAGTTAACATCTATGAAGCCAAAGGCCATCATTAATCCATCATGAAGACGTCTTTAACTTGAAACTGCCAATTCTGGCTACAATACCAGTCCATAATTCATAATAACACTTCCTATAGTGAAAAAGTCCATCCCCTGTTTTCATCTCACATCCAAATTCACCTACATATTTGTTTTCACTTGTAAACTGTGTCTTGTCTTTGCATATTTCTCTTCTAATTCAGACAAGATGACCTTTTCACTGGAAATATTATAGATAGAGGACCCATTTTTAGCCCGAAGCAACAGTCTGAAGCCCTTATAAAACACCTTAATGATGGATTTTTCCCTTATAAACATGCAGCTTTTCACTTCATAAGATGTTAACTGATGGACTGGAGTGGTGTGGATTATTGTGATGTTTTTATCAGCTGTTTGGACTCATTCTGGCGGCACCCATTCACTGCAGAGGATTTATTGGTGAGCAAGTGATGTAATGCTACATTTCTTCAAACCTGTTCTGATGAAGAAACAAACTCATCTACATCTTGGATGGCCTGAAGGTAAGTATATTTTCAGCAAATTTTCTCATTTTTATGTTAAGTTCAGCATTTGCTGATTAATTATTGAATTGAGTCTTATATCTCTTCACATTAGTTAATGGAGGGAACATGAGCAAACAGTAAATAATTATATTTCTATTAAGAAACATTAGCAAAAATGAAAAAATGCTTTATATTAAAGTCCATTAAAACTAATGCATTTACTAATTCTAACTTAGTGTAACCCAATAATGCATTCACATACAAAGCATTTTTTAACCGTCAAATCTATCTGATATCAGTATGATGTGGCGCTCATGTGAATGAGACGCCGAAGGAAAACAACCTTGCTGGGAGGAAAAGCAGCATGGGTTTATGTGTGTGTGGCGCGTGTTTTATGAGCAGGGGCTAAAACTACGACAATCTGAACAAGGGTCATGTTTTCACAAAAGCTACACACGTCCGCCGCTGCTGGGCTGAGGAAAAAAGAGTTTCTAATGTATCCCGAGCCCTTGAGACATAGCTATTCATAGTCCATTCAGCCAAATGTCACTGATGCAGGGTTACGTACAGGCCAGTCATCTACTAATATCTCATTCCTTTGGGTTAGTCAAAGTGAAAAGAGCAGAGTGGAAACTATGTTTTGATGAGGAACTTGCTGTTTATAGGGCTTCAAGAATGCAGATACCTGCATGTCGGAGGGCAGATTCCTGAAGCAAAGAATACGAGTCAGCCACTATTCTGGGCTTGCATGCCTCGCTTGTTTTAGGATGCTTTTACATTAGAGCTTATGAGTGCAGAGTATGTACAAGTCATTGGTGTTTGGTGATGAGTTTTTGGCTATTATTTGTATATAAAATCATAAACATTTTAGAAAATAAATTTTATATTATTTATTTAATTAATGCAGTATATAAGTTAAAAATAGAGCAAACTCAAAAAATGGAGGCAGATTACTGTGAAAATAAATAAATCAAATGTAAATCAACTCGAATTTAGCCTAATACCACAGTTTTACTAGATGCCTGTTTAACTATTTACATACAAACAAGTTGTCGCAAACACTAGTTGCTAAGAAAAATATTTTTCAGACACAATTACATACTTTTATCAGGTTTTGCTGGATATATATTTAGACATGATCAAATACTACTTTTTGTTTAAACTACTTTGAAGTAGGTGGAAAATGGCACTTTCAGACCTGTAGATCGTTTGCTTTGTTCCGAAACAGGGATTAATTTGTTACATTGTTGCATTTTCTTCTTGGTTCGGTTCGCTTTCACAAGGCAACATTGCAAAGCGTACCAAACTGTGTTTATGCAAGTCACATGTGAGTAAAGCTGTCCTCTTATTGGTCAGAGTTCACCTGTTTATGTTCCACTGCGTCATTCATCAATATGGATTGCCAAGTTCGCTCCGCGGACTTATTGTGGCTTTATAGCTGTCCTGGCAAATGCAAAACGAATGTACACTGTTAGACATTTCTGTCATTTCTACAGTTATTTACTGTATATCACCCAGTATAATACTGCAAATTCCCTTTACAGTAAATAACTGTAATACCCTTTTGCATCATGGGAATTTTCTGTGATGCCAGACCCTGCATACAGAGACATACTGTATTTTTTAAAATTGCTGTATACTACTGTATTTGCTGTAATGGCTTCTTTGGCGCCATTTTATTGAGGTTGTTTTATTTTCCTCATTTCTTACATTTGGACTGACAAGATTTGCCCTACACCAGCTTGGGACTGACTATACTGGATGTGTTACATCACTTGTAATGATTGGCAAATACATTTATCCTTCATGTCAGAAAAAACGCGAGCGCTTGGAGTACATCTGTGTGTCAGAAATATACCGGAGCATCACTTTACTGTCCGCATCAACTGTAGATAGTATATATAATGGGTTCTATATACTCTTTTGTCGTGTCGCGTCACGGCTGTTCGCGTCTGAGGAGACACGGAAGCAGCGGGGCAGCGTTGCCAGTAAGTTACTGTAAAAACCCTTTGAAATGTCTAACACTGTAGCCACCATTCCGCTCTAATATATCTATATATAATTATATTTAATTATATTTTCACTATATAATATATATATATATATATATATATATATATATGCAGTTCAAGCCAGCTTTGTCTGGACAGCATTCTTGTAATGCGTGGAGAAGAGCAATTAATTACACAATGTTTTAATATGAAGAGGTGCTCTTTGGTTTTCAACTGCAATAACAAATATTCTCACTAACAAAATCAAAGTTTCTCACAAATTCTCACTCGCATTCACAAAAGACACTGACTGCTGCTTTTTATATAACATATTGCCCTTAATGAATTATGATACCGCTTGGTTCGTTGGTCCGTTGGGTCGGATTGCTTTCTCACCACGAGCGAACCGCTCCAGAGTCCGTTTGCAATCGAGCCGAGACCACCTCTTCAAGGAGGTCTCGGTACGCTTGTTTGGTCCGCTTTTGGTGCGCACCTGAGTTTTTTTATTACTTTTTTCTCAGTTATATGACCTCGCAATTATGGGATCAGATTCCCGCCAAATGTATTGCAGTCACGGATAAAAAAATAACAAGCGTGAAAACAAAATTTAAAAACGCAAGTAAAAATATATTGCACAAGATTTAAAACTGAAAGCAAAGTTTTCAGAAAAACAAACAATAGTCACCGATCGAAAAATAATAAGCGTAAATCAAAACATTAATAACGCATTATTTGAAATAATAAGCATGAATCAAAACTTTAAACACATTTAAAATCATATTGCACAAAATTGAAATATTAATGCAAAATGATCTGACTTGCACACAAAATCATGTTTTTCTTGGTTATATTTCTCTGTTTTTTCTGCTCTCAGAAATTTTCTGCTCATATTTTTATTTTTTGTATGCTTATGCTGTTTCTCTCTTCCCTCTTGTTTCCACGTTCTGCGCTTGCTTTTCCAAATGTTGCGGTTAGAGTTTCATGTAAATCAGGGCGGGTTTAAGCGTCATCATTGGTCCACTAGTTCTTGATTGACAGGTCCTCCTCAGCCAATCAGTCGAAGAGGAGCGTGGACGTCACTCCAATGCGCCTCATTAGCTGCCGATGCTCAGCGTTCACTTGTACAGGTGGAAATGTTTACCTGTCAGCTGGGAAACATCTTTTCATACAGGACACCGTTATATGTGTCTGTCTGTCACCGCTGTACACCTGCCTGGCGATCTGTTAATGTTAAATGAGTAAATTAATTATGAATGAATGAATGAATGAATGAATGAATGAATGCATTTGTAGCAGAGGCCAGCAGGTAAGTGCTGTGCAGGTTAAACCTCACTCCCCGATCTCAAGTGGCCTTGGCCTTTAGCCTCCTTGTTAGAGTGCCCGCCTCCCACGCCGGAGACCGCGGTTCGAATCCCGCTCGGAGCGGGGCGAGTAGGACCGCAGCGTATTGACTAGGCTAGATTTGACTACTGATCAATGAAAGCGATAGTGGTAAAGAGGAGACAGTTACAGAGGCCAGGTGGATTTGACATAGACACATTTATTTACATATTGTGTTCAATAACAAACACAATATGCAACAAGCTACATATATAATTGCATAACACTATCATATTAACGTTTTAAATGTATAAAGTTAGAATACAGCAACAATATGAAAGTAAAACAGCCAGCAGGTGGTGGCAAGTATCTTCAGAGCAAGACATTAAACCATTCATTAAAACGGCAGATTCAGTCAGTGAGGAATAAAGTGAATCATTTTATAATCTCAGAGTAACACAAAATGTGATAAATCTTACAAAACCATCAACCTTATCAATTACATACTGTACAGGAAAGAAAAGCTGCATAGCTGTTTACAAAAAAAAATACATGACAAGAAATAAGCAAAATATTGCCTACAGACAGTTAGCAATTACGAGCAATATACAGCAAACTAAACAGTTGTGACTGGGATGTATTACTTTTACTCATATTATCCTCTCCTAACAGTAATAACCATAATACTTATTATCAGTCAGGTATGGGCGAGCCAGACTCATATAACGGTGACTTCGCAAGGCCGGTGCATATCCTGGCTGCTGCCTTTCACGAATCTGGCCATAGGCGAATAAATACAGGTTAATATAACCACGGCGGGTCACTAGGATGGCTCATTTAACGTTAACGGATCGCCAGGCAGGTGTACAGCGGTGACAGACAGACACATATAACGGTGTCCTGTATGAAAAGATGTTTCCCAGCTGACAGTTAAACATTTCCACCTGTACAAGTGAACGCTGAGCATCGGCAGCTAATGAGGCGCATTGGAGTGACGTCCACGCTCCTCTTCGACTGATTGGCTGAGGAGGACCTGTCAATCAAGAACAAGTGGACCAATGATGACGCTTAAACCCGCCCTGATTTACATGAAACTCTAACCGCAAGATTTGGAAAAGCAAGCGCAGAACGTGGAAACGAGGGAAGAGAGAAACAGCATAAGCATACAAAAAATAAAAATATTAGCAGAAAATATCTGAGTGCAGAAAAAACAGAGAAAAATAACCAAGAAAAACATGATTTTGTGTGCAAGTCAGATCATTTTGCATTAATATTTCAATTTTGTGCAATATGATTTTAAATGTGTTTAATGTTTTGATTTACGCTTATTATTTTTCGATCGGTGACTCTTGTTTGTTTTTCTGAAAACTTTGCTTTCAGTTTTAAATCTTGTGCAATATATTTTTACTTGCGTTTTTAAATTTTGTTTTCACGCTTGTTATTTTTTTTATCCGTGACTGCAATACATTTGGCGGGAATCTGATCCCATACGCAATAGCAAGAAAAAAAAACAGAATTACTTGCAACTGAAATATATCTTGCTGCATTCACACCTGCCCAAACGAACCGCACTAAGAGGGACAACAAACTCTAGTGCGATTCAACTAAATGAGGCGGAGTGAAAGCACAAAATGTTGTTTTAAATGCTTCTGGTTCAACTCACTGGTAAACAGTCTCAAACACAGCCTTTGATCTCACTCTTTCTGAAAATAAATTTTATTTTCAAAGATATGTTATCAAAGCCCTTTATGAACAAACCAACCAGAAGGCATAAAGAAAATATTTATAAAGAGCTTGAAAAGAAATAAAAGTCACTCAAACCTAAATGACACTCAGCTAAATTACACTAAATGTTTATTGCATGTTATTGCTCCACAAATAAGGTCTGCTTACTGTGACTTGTCAGTTCAATTGCACAGTCTCTTTGCAATAGTGTGGTTTGGGTGACTTTATTTCTTTCCTGAGCCATGGACTATAGCCACTGTATGCCCCTGCGCAAAGTTTAATCTTTTGGTGATAAATCCAATGTGACATGAATAGAACAATGGTGCATTTTTGTCTTCAGTCATTACCTAGATACACTATAAACATACTCTTGGTGGTAGCTACTCACATTGATGGTGCAAGCGTACCGCGGTTCAGTCCTAAAAGTACTATGTGAAAAGAGATCAGCAGGGGCAGGATCGTAATCGGCTTTGCACCGAGCAATACAACCAAAAATAGCCTTAAAGCAAATTCAGGTACTTTTCCAAGCCACAGGAGAAGCCAACGTCAGGCGTTGTCAAGATATGACAAGGTGCCTTTGACATTTCTGGATAAGGATTGTGGATAAACCGTTCTCAGTTCATCACACAGTCTATGTGGGAGTATCTGCGTGAGTAGACAAGCCTAAATGTCAAGGGTCTCACATCAAAGCTTCGTTCGTTGTCCAATCTGACGGGCCATACTTATACCAGAATTTCATTATGTCAGACGAGGTCTGGTTTGTGTGGAAGCCAGTTTCTGCCTCTGAATTAAAAAAAGGCAATTCTAACTTTTTTCTCGCAATTATTACTTTTTTCTCAGTTATATGACCTTGCAATAGCAAGAAAAAAAAACAGAATTATTTGCAATTTAAATATATCTTGCAATTTTGACTTCATAACTCGCAATTGCAAGTTTATCATCATGCAATTCTGACTTAACACGCAAATGTGAGTTTATATCCTGCAGTTCTGACTTATATCTCGCAATTGACTTTATTACTTGAAACTGCAAGTTTATATGTACGATTTCAGACTTTATAACTTGCAATTGCAAGTTTATATCTTGCAATTCTGACTTTATAACACACAATTCCGACTCAAGATTTCAATTGCAATTTCAAGACTTATTGCAAATCTAACTTCTTTTCATGCAATTGCAAGTTTATATCATACAATTCAGAGGAAAAAGCCAGAATTGATAGATGTAAAAAAAAAAAAAAAAAAAAAAAAAGGCGTAATTACTTTTTTCATTGTTTATTCAGTGGCAAAAACAGGCTTCCATAGGTCTGGCAGGAGGGTTGATCATGCAGATAGGTCGGCCTGCGCTCCCACAGTTCCCCAGACGAATTCAAAATAAAAAATACAAATGCTCATTCTTTATCCCAGTGAATGACAGACACAATACAATGGCAATCTGTGATGCTTGGTTGTTATGAATGGGGCACTTATGAATTTACATGACATCCTGCAGTGCGACTGGGAGAAGAACATTATTGGATTGCTCAGCGAACAATATGGCAGTCGCTACTGGTGGGGGGGACTTGTCAAAAGGGCAGCCCACTCATGTCTCAGACCTTTAGTCGGCCAGAAATAGCATCAGGAAAGGGATTGAAGGAGGCAATTAATATGCCAGGCGCTAAACAAACATGTTGCAGTGGCTTCTAAATGTTGTGTTTAATGTCCACAGCTGCTGAACACATACGCCTCAATGAGCCTTGTTCCATCAAACAAACACTGTATCTTTGATAAACCGCACAATTACCCTTTAAAGGTCTTCATCTGACAGACATTTCGGTTTAATTTACCTCCTCTGCCTTTATCTGCTATGTTTGTCTCATTAAATGGTTTGTAGGGTGAGGACCCTTCGGCGTGGCCTCTTTAAAAGAGGAGGGAGTGGGATACTACGAATTCCTAGCACAGCAAAAACAAACACTTTATCATTAGGCTGTTGTGTCATAAATGGGTTCTTGTGTGCCAGTCATGGACTATCAGGTGGATTTGAACTGGAAGAGAATGGATGACGTAGTTTCTAAATTTGAATTGGCTGTACATTGGGAATTAGGGGACCGTTCATCACATTAATCATTTTCCCGGCACAGACTCCTGCACGTCTTTGTCAACAGCATAGCAAAGGCAATTACGATGGCAGTTTAATTATTTGCTGAGATAACTGAGAACAGAGCTGCCAGAAACCTGCTGCAGAAGTTGTGGGGAAAAGCGTTATGTGTTTTGTGTAAATGAAAACTTTCACAGGTGCTAAAATGATATGAATAATGCATTCGGATGCAATACTATGTTTACAGGTGCTCAAAGGTTGTTCCGCTTTTTCCACACTGTTTGCAAGACATTAAATTGTCACTATATTTTATGGGCTGAGTTATGCTACAGGGTAGTAGACTGCATGCAATGGGTGTTATGAGAATTGATAGTACAAAAATTTGCAAACTGACACTGAACATTGAAAAACATACTGTGTTGCAAAAAAAAGCTCTTTCCCTCTCAAAGTAGTTGATATTATATTGGAACTATATTTGTGAAAATTTGAAATTCTGAAAAAGAGAATGGTACAAAGCGAACTTGAGTAAAGACAAAAGGAAGCATTTTAGTTTTTATTTTGTTCTTTCATTGAAAAGGCTCAAATCATCCCTGAGAAAAAGTAAGTGCACCCATTGCACTGAATATCTTCAAAGTTGCAAATAAAACAAGATTTACTGGAGTACGTTTCACAAGAAAATACTATTTAAGTTTTTATACTTCATAATTATATATTAATGTCAATGTGTTTTTCTTTTTCTTTTTTCATTTCTAATTAGTTGTGAATTTTTACTTGCAATTTCTGAGTTAAAATGGTTTCTACACCAATTATTTCTCAAATTGACATTAGCACATTAAAAAGCACTGAAAATCAAACATAATGTGTTGCAATATATATATATATATATATATATATATATTCTTTCATTCTCTCAATATTTGCATTATGATTATATTGGAAATAAATTTGTGCAAATTTAAAATATTGAAAATGAAATATGGTACAAAAGGATTTTGAGTACAGAAGAAAGCATATTAGTGTTTATTTTGTTCTTTCATTGAAAATAGTTTGTACAGCCTCATATCATCCTTGAGAAAAGTGCCCCCATTACACATAATATCTTCACTGTAGAAATTATTAAGTTGCAAATAATAATAATTAAAAAAAAATAAAATACTGGAGTACATTTTACAAGAAAATACTATTTCAGTGTTTCTACTTAAGAATTTCATAATAAGGTCAATGTGTTACTTGCCATTTCCTCATAATTAATTGTGAAATTTACTAGCAACTTTGAGAAAATTGTTTCTACAACTGTTTATTTCTGCTGAGGAACCTTGTGCAAGTCTCAGATTGGTGGATCTTCAAGCATGAACTGCTCTTTTCAGGTCCTGCCACATCGTCTCTATAGGGTTCAAGTCAGAACTTTGACTAAAGGCCACTTCAGATGATATTGAGTTTTGGATCATTGTTCTGCTCCCTAGTTACACTAGTTTCATCTCACACACTGATGGTCAGATATTCTGTTTAATAATAGTCTGGTATATAGCAGAGGTCATGTTTCGCCCAGATCCCAGTGCAGAAAAAAAAAAAAAAAAACTTCTCCTAACATTTTGATTCATCTGTCCATATAATGTATATTCTCAAAATTCTTGTGGATCATCAGGTGCTTCTGAGCAAACATGAGATGAGCTTTGATGTTCCTCTTGGTGGGCAATGCTTTCAGCTGCGCTACTCATTCTTGATGCCAATTTTTTGGGGTCTTTTTCTTATGAATGAGTCATGAATACTGACCTTAGCTGATGCTAGAAATGCCTGCAGTTCTCTCAAAGTTTTTCTTAGGTCTTTTGAAACTTTCCAGACCAGGTGCTGCTGTGACCTTACAGACATTTTGGCAGATTGGCTACTTCTGCAAATATTCACCACCATTTTCAAATAATGGCTCACATGGAGTTCAGGGGGGACCAGAAACTTACAACTAACTACTTTGTTCCTTTTCCAGACTGAGATGTATACACCATAGCTTTCAAAAGTTTGGAGGAAGTCTCTTATTCTCACCAATGCTGGATTTATTTGATCAAAAAATTCTGAAATATTATTACAATTTAATTAATCATTATAAAGCTGAATTTTCAGCATCATTACTCCAGTCTTCAGTGTCACATGATCCTTCAGAAATCATTCTAACATGCTGATTTATGGATACATAAATATATAAATGGCAAAATGCAATATAAAACTATTTTGAAATTGTCTAGTAAGATATTTGATTATATTAAATCATTCACTGAGAGAAATAAGCAATTAAAGTCAAATACACTTTCACTGTGCTGTAAATATTCATCCTGAAGTATTTAATCAAAGTCTATTAATTGAATCTGGATCTTAATTTAATTAGGAG
The DNA here is from genome assembly GCA_021397915.2 of Tor tambroides. NCBI lineage: Eukaryota > Metazoa > Chordata > Actinopteri > Cypriniformes > Cyprinidae > Tor > Tor tambroides. The sequence continues at coordinate 95,171 of JAFVLL020034492.1, forward strand.
AACTGCATACATGTTTATCGTAATTAATCTGGCACAGTCTTTCAGAAATATGCTCAATCTTAATTCCTCTGTGTAATCAAGAACACACTTTTTCTCTTACTGAAATGCTCCCAGTTCAATTTTAATATCTCTTTGCGAACCCACAGCTACACATGATGTAAGAAACAGGGCTTCAGCAGCCAAATAAAAGCTGCTGATTTGCCCTGAGGGCCATTCTGTCCTGTGCTCCTCTCTGTTAACTAGCTCTGCATCCCTCTATAGCTTCAGTAGACCTCATTACACAGCATCATAAACCCACTTATAAAACCTCATTCTGAATTTCATTGAACGGCTGACATCCCCATTTGACCCTTTTATCATAATAGTTGTCTGCTGGTGTTTTTGCAGTTGTGTAAGTGCATTGTAGCATGGTTTTGTACGTGGGTGTCCTCATAATTTATCACAGTGTTGTGTAATTCATAAAGTAAATGATTTGCATTAACTCGGTCTAAGTTTATAAATGCAAGGTCAGTCGAGAGCTCGGGGATCGTCTTGACATTTTCACATAAACACACAAGATGAACTGAGAAGCTGAACTGCATGCTTTAATCATTGTTAACAGGGTTTATACAAAATGTTTTGTCTTATTTTAAAACATCATTAAAAGACTTGTTTTCATAGACTATATCTTAACTTTTCTGATGTTTTAAGGTAGTTTGTGTTTGTTTGTTTGTGTGTGTGTGTGTGTGTGTGTGAGTGTGATTTTACATTCATTTTAAATATATGTTGAAATATATACAGTGTCGTTCAAAGTTTGGGATCAGTAAGATTTTTAATGTGTTTTGAAGAAGTCTCTTACGCTCATCAAGGCTGCATTTATTTGATCAAAAATTCAGAAACGGCAATATTGTGTAATATTATTACAATTTAAAGTAACATTTTATTCTATTTTAATATACTTTTAAAATATAATTTATTTCTGTGATGCAAACCTGGATTTTCAGCATCATTACTCCAATTATCAGTGTCACATGATCCTTCAGAAATCATAATATACTGATTTATTGTCATTGTTGTAAACAGTTGTGCTGCTTAATACTGCTTTGATGAATGTCATGTCGCCCACATGAGCTGTATCTCTTGATTTTTTAACTCATTTTCTTATTAGCATTAGGTTGTGTGTGGAGCTCAAACTCAGGGCTTTACCCTTCGGTTGAAGGTCCAATTGACGCTCCATTTCATATGCAGGAGTTAATGGCTCAGATCTGGTGTAATCAGGAAGCAAACAAACGAATGCATAACGTAATGATCTTCCAGTAAGGCCAGGCCTACTGTACACAAGCTCTCTTTAAGACTCCTGCTATTTATTTGTCACAAACCCAACTATTTGTATGTACATCTAGTTGAACCTTGAATCACACAGAGGCCTTTCACATTACACCTGCTGTTGGGTGTTTTTTCTCTTTTATTTCAGACCAATGGCATATGTCAGTGGAGATAAGAGAGGCTGAGTCAAGATCTAAGAGATGGCCATCAGAACGGCAGCACTCTGCTCGGAGGAAAAAGGTTGTCTGCAGACATCACAAGGGAATATGATTACACTGGCAGGAAACGACAGACAGACCTGGACCCGGCGATGTGAGGTCTTGTGCTTGTCTTTTCAGCTATTTTTTTCAAGATGTTACTTGCACAGAAACTGCAGAGATTTCAATGTTTTACCAAACTTTATTGGATAATTTGGTGTTGGGTCAAGCTGTGATGAAAATACTGTAATTATGCTTCATTTTGTAATTATCGTTCTCGCTTTTTCCTCATGGTCTCACAGTTGTTTATTCTTAAATTTGCATTTAAGATGATATTTTGATTGCCACCGGTAAGCTGATTAAAAATCATACTGTTCCCTGTCCTACAAAGATTATTTATAACTCTGTAAAACCAGAGCCCCGAACCCGCCATCACCCCCCATGGTGCCCGGAGCCGGTCAGACAGTATGAGCTGCTTTCACAGCATTCAGTTTAAGGATTAAAGCTGTTCCCCACGTCGCTCTGCTCTGCTCTCTGATTTTCACATAATGCTCATCTGAGCTAGTTTATCTCGCAGCATTCAAAGGGGAACGGAAAACAGACTCTGATTCAGTTCTGGGATTTAATGGCTCTTTATTATATATATATATATATATATGTATGTATGTATGTATGTATGTGTGTGTGTGTGTGTGTGTGTGTGTGTGTGTATATATATATATATATATATATATTGGGTAGGATTAGGGATGTAGAATAAGGTCATGTAGAATAAGGCATTACTATGTGCTTAATTTGTACTAATAAATGGCTAATATTCTAGCAAGGATGCATTGAATTAATCAAAAGTGACATTAAAAACATTTCTATTTCTATAAACAAAAGACTCAAGGAAGTATCATGGTTTCCACAAAAATATATAGCAGCATAACTCTTTTCAGCATGAATAATAATCAGAAATCTTTCAGCAATTCAGCATATTAGAATGATTTCTGGATGATCACGTGACAATGAAGACTGGAGTAATGATGCTGAAAATTTAGCTTTGCACCACAGGAATAAATTACAGTTTACAATATATTCTAATAGAAAACAATCATTTCAAATAGTAATAATATTTCACAATTTTTACTGTTTTGCTGCAATTTTTTATGCAAACTCAGCAAGCATAAGAGACCATTTAACAAATCATACTGACTCCAAACTTTTGAATTTTAGAGTACATATTATGAATTCATTACTAATGCAGATTATGAAATTTAAACAATTTTAAACAATTTGTTTTAAAAAGTTTGGCAAATAGCAGAGCTATTTATATATATATATATATATATATATATATATATATATAAAAGATCAATCAATTTGCTTAGGCATTAATCAAGATCAATTAATGCCTAAGCAAATTGATTGATCTTATATATATATTCAAATTAATTTTATTTAATCTATTTTTCAGTATTTATTTTATTTTTATTTATTTATTTTCTGAGTGTGGAAAGATAATCACCATAAAAAAAGAGCTGCAAGTCCAATGCCAGGAACATTTTGAACACAAAGAAAACTGGTTTATGTTTGTTCTCAGTTTAAAGACTTTAAAGTGACAGTTCCAAAGTCTATCATTTACTCCCTCTCAAGTTGGTCCAACCCCGTATGAATTCTCCTCTTAAAAACAAAAAAGATGTTTTGAGGAATTTTGGTAACCAAACAGTTGACAGTGGCCATTGACTTCCATAGCATTTTTTTTCCCCATACTATGAATACAAAGAATATCTACTTCAACAGTGGGTGAGTAAATGATGACAGAATTTTCATTTTTGGGTGAACTATCCCTTTAAGGTTTAAAGAAGACTCTGATATATTTATATTAAAAAACACACAGCAATAACAGATGTCAGGACTTAATGCTTTGTGCGTTTGTTCAGTTCCGCATGGCTGGTAAAATTCAACATTCATCAGTCACAGCGACTTGTGGGCAAGCAAGTTCATTTCCTGTCCTGATTGTAACTTATTGTATTACTGTCTTTATTTCTCACGATGGGTTTGTTGGTGTTACATAATCACACGATTGACCACTGAAGATCATTTCAGAATTGAACTGAATATCGATCACCTTTTCATTGCGTTGAGCATTACAGTAATTACTTTACAGTGCTCTACAGTGTTATTGCAGGGATGGACTTGACATTGTCAGTATGTTTTATCTCTAGCGTGTGGCTAATCTGAGGATGATGACCGTCAGTGAGCACTGATTTGTAAAGCCTCTTCTTTGTCAGTCCCATCAGGGCCGGTTAGCATCAGCCTTTGGCGCTCGCCGAGGGTCCCTTGCCCCTTGCCGTCCCTATCAATCACAGCCTACTGTCAGACAAGTCGAGCTGCACTGACGGCTGTCCTTGTGGAGGAGAAGGAGGAGGAGAATATGTGTCCCAGTGTACACTGCAGATCTTAGATGACCTCTAGCTGCAACACGGCTTCATCCTGCCCACCGTAAGAACAGATTTATATCCTTCAGGAACTGGACTCGGGGTCAACTGAGACTGAAGTAACCCTCAGGATCCGATATGTTACGATGAGGAGAAATGAAAAAAAGATACAAAACAATAAGAGACAGAAACAAGGCTCTGCTGCCACTGTAGACCATTTCAACAAGGGCTTATCTCTTCCAGCTTGTGCAAAAAAAAAAAAAAAAAACTTAAAGGGATAGTTTACCTAAAATTACAATTCTACAGAATGTCTGAGCTTCTCGTTTCCACTTAATGAGAGTAGATTGTGAAGACTGACATGGAACAGACTGAAATTTAAGTTTTGGTTTTGTAAGTTTAAATCTTGTTTGGTCACCCAAGTTGTTTTTTTTTTTTGTTTGTTTGTTTTTTTGCTGAAACATTTTTCGCAACACTTTACAATAAGGTTCATTAGTTAACATTAATTACATGAGTTCACATGAACTGAGAATGAACAATACTTCTACAGCATTTATTAATCTTAGTTCATTTTAATTTCAGCATTTACTAATGCATTATTAAAATCACACGTTGTGTTTGTTAACATTAGTTAATGCACTGTGAACTAACATCAACAAACAATAAACGACTGTATTTTTATTAACTAACATTAAATAGTGTAATAAATGTATTGTTCATTGTATTGTTGAATGTATTGTATTAAAATGTAATGTTCATGTATTGTTCAAATCAAATGTATTGTTCATTGTTCGCTCATGTTAACAAATGACACCTTACTGTAAAGTGTTACCACATTTTTACACATAAAAATATTCAATGCTGTGAAATCAATGTAAAAACAATATTTATGAGTAGTATGACCTTAGTTCATTTCACACCAAAACGGAAACCAGTTACTTCTTATGTAATTGAACTTAATACTGTGTATGGACTGTAGAACATTTATATACAATACAATACAATACAATGGATTCAACATCAAAGTTTGAAGTCTAACCTTAAAATGCATGCTTTTTATGTAAACTTCTCACTTTATATACTTTGGTGAGTTAATACGAATATCGGTAACACTTTAGGGTCCAATTCTCAATATTAACTAGTTAGTTATCAGCATGAATATTCCTGGGATATTGACTGTTTATTATTACTTAAAAAGCACATATTAATGTCTTATTCTGCAAGACCTTATTCTAAATCCTTAATCCTACCCAATTCCTATTCAATAATTGTCAACAACTACTTTACTAAATATTAATAAGCAGTAATTAGGAGTATATTGGGGCAAAAGTATAGTTAGTTAGTATAGTTAATAGTGAGAACTGGACCCTAATCTAAAGTGTGACCAGAAAAATTTATGTAGTTATGTATTATTTATTTGAAAGAATTCAAAGAACGTTTCATTTCTATCCTTGTATCTCATTCATTAACTTGTCGAGGTTGATATAGGATTTAGAAAGTAATTAGTAATAAGTAATCAACTACTTTTTAGAGAGAGTAATTTGTACAGTAATCTAATTACACAGTTGAAGATGTAATTAGTAACTAGTACTTACTTTTTAGAGTAACTTACCCAACATTGCTCTTCTTATACAGTCCATATCAAAGCATGCTGGGAAAATCAGATTTCTCTCCAATTTACTCAATTTAATTTGTTGTTAAAGATCAAGAATATTTCTATCAAATGGGTAATAATTGTAGTTCATGAAAGAGAATAATTTCTACATTCTCAAATATTTTGATTGGAATTTTAACAAAAATATTAAGTATATCTATAAAATATAATTTTCAAGTCAAATACTGTTTGACTTTTAAAAAAAATATTTAAATTTAGACCAAATTAACTGTTGGATTTTTAGGCATTTATTTTGGTATGTTCAACTCAAACAATCACTTAAATTATATTCAGGCATTTTATTAAGGTAGTATAGTTATTACTGATATTTACAAAGAGTGTAGGTAAGCAAAGAATATGCCTTTTTAAAATCACTTTTACCTATAACAGTTGCTTTGGATTTCTACAATAATACAATAAAATGAATAAGCTATGATCTCTCTCTCTCTCTCTCTCTCTCTCTCTCTGTAGAAAATATTACTTATACCTGAGGTGTTTAAAAGACTAAATGTGCAAAGACAACCTCCCCATCACCTCATACACACACATGCACAACAGACTCACATATACACACACTGTGTTTCTATAATGTTGAAAAAAGCTTGAAATGTAACCTGAATAAAAGTGTCCTTTAAATCTGGTCCTCCTATATAACAGATAGAGGTACATATTTTAGAGGTTGCTGTTTCATGATTTTTCATCAGCCATGTTGAATTTATGTTGCCATAAACTAAATAGACAGTGTCATATAGAGTACAGCCGTATAGTATTATGGGTAGCGGTCAAATGTGGATGTAACATCATAACCTGAATTGATGGTTTTTGCACAGCTTTTCACCGTATTTTTTCAGAATAAGAAGTTATATGGTATATAGTACATATATAAGCAAATAGATTTCACAGAAATATCAAATGGAGATGGAGTACAAACTCATCAGCAAACATTTTATATGAGGTCAGTACCTTCATACTCAAGTCTTGAGGGGATCCAATATGAGATTATGGAGATATATAAGAATAAATTCAGCCCTTTAACAAGAAATGTATTGTGCATTCATAGGCAGATGTTAATAATTCCAGTTTCACTTCATTGAGAATAAAACGGTGATCCTTTGGTGACCTCACAGAAAAGGTGTATGGGAGCTTTTGCATGCAAATTAAGGGACATTTTCATACTGCTTTGTGATGTTTGAGATTATGTGCTTGGCTCAGTGAGATCCATTAATGAATATGCCTTTATCTAGAATCTGATGGCCTCCAATCTTTTCTCCAGTGGCTAAATATCCCCATCTGACTATGGACTTTGTGAGATAAAGTCTGGTCATACAGTACTGGTGAATGAAGGGTGAGTCTCTGCAGAAGTCCTGATTAAGAAACACTTCTGTATAGGTATCTGTTCTCAGCTGCCTCACAGTAGGGGTGATCTGATTGCCACAGCTGTTCATTATTGAATGCTTTCTTATTTCTTTTAAACGCATTTTTCCCACTAATCTGCATCTGGGGTGTAAAAATAACACTGGTTGCTTTGAAAGCTCCAGAAATATGGAAGGATCTGAATCTTAAGTGATTTCTGAAGTGATTCCTGGTAATTCTGAGTTATTGAGATGCTTGGGGGCTAACGCTCAGCCCGTGAATGAGGCCACTTTGACAGCTGGCCTGAAATAGCAATCACTGTGGAGAAAAATGACATTGTTCAGGTTAGGGAAGCACGCATTGAAAGGAAGAAAAGAAAAACACTTCGAGCTCCTGCCAGGTCCAGACATAGTATTGGCTGTGACTGCGGGAAGCATCCTTAGAAGGTGTTGGTTCTCCGCAGGAGAGAGGAAAGGTTGTGCCCTTTATCTTCGAGACGTACTGGACGCACTTGACCGAGCTCCACCATCACAAAGACTTGGTCCACTTCCCTCACTACTGGAGATCCTCAAACCCAGACGTGACCTTCAGAAGGCCTTGTCTTGTGCATGAATTAGTCACTAGACCACAACATAATCCTACCTGCAAACTCCTTACCATTTGGTGAAATTCACCTTTCTGAATGTAGAATGTATCTCTGAATGTATGCATCTATCTCTGAAGGGAAATGACCCCAGCTAACAAAAATATATTCTAAAAATATTTTGTTGACGTTATAAAAAGATAAAATGGATATTTTCTCTATCGACTGCATGACCAGAAAATGTTTACGTTTTATTTTACATTTTATTTACTTTTTTTAATTTGTAAAAGTTTTTTTTTTTTTAAATGGAATGTTTTAAACATTTAGAAATAACGTTTTCATAATTTAATGGGAACATTAACAAAACAAAAAGTTTTATAAAATGATAAACCTCACATTTCTGGCTTTAAACCATTTTTTTTTAACAAAAGAGTTGAGTCAACATTTTAAATGATTATGTATTTAATATAATATTGGTCTGAACAAAAACAGCACACAAGCTGAATGAAAATCAAATTCAGTCTGACAGTAGGTGACACTTATGGAAAAGCAGAAATAGAAATACAGCGGTTACCCCTGCACATCACAGCACTGCACTTAAAAACACCACTGAATTAGAAGACAAAAAATAGAAACTACCATCAAAACTCTTCTGAAGACAATAGGAATGTTCTCAGAACTTTAGCTAATGATCTGGCAAGATTAGCTTCAATGGTTATTTCTTTGTTCATTAATAACTATCTCAAAACGCTAGCACAAGAAACGTTATTTATACATCGTTCATGGAATGTTTTTTCTAAAACATTTTAGTTGTATTTTCATCTAATGGTTTTTGGACATTACTACTTACTAGTTTAAGAATGTAAAAACAAACAAACAAAAAAACAATCAAACAAACAAAAAACATTCAAAAGTTATGTTCACATAATGTTTGCAAAAAGATAAAATAGGCATTTGCATGACCAAAAAAAAAAAAATGTTTCTAAAAATATTTTAAAAACTTGCATTATTTGAACTGTAAAGTTGTTTAAATCATTACTTTTATGGTAACTTTACAGTTTTGGATATTACTTGGTTAATGTGTGGATGTCAATGTTCTGGCAAGATTGTCTTAAAGGGATAGTTCACTTTGAAATTAAAATTTGATATCTATCAGCTTACCCCAAGGGCATCCAAGATGTAGGTGTCTTTTTTTCTTCAGTAGATCCAATTTTGATATTTTTAGGTCAAACCGTTCTAGTCTGTCAGTCATATAATGGCAGGTATAGGTCACTGTATCTATAAGAGGGAAAAAGAACATGCACAGAGAAATCCAAATTAAACAATTCCCCATCGTAACTACACATTGATGGCCTAAGACACGAAACGAGCGGTTTGTGTGAGAAAACGAACAGTATTTATATCGTTTTTTACCTCTTGTACACAACCATGTCCAAGTGATCTGAGTGCACGCACGCATCCGGTGTGTGACGTGTGTGTGCGCTCTGGCTTAGTCTGCGCAAGCGCCGGAAAGCGCCGGAAGTGATCTCTCGCGCGTATACGTCACTCATTGTTTACACAGAACAGAGATTGTAGGTAAGACGGCTAATAAAAATGGTACTAACTTGCGCTTATCCGGGATGTTTAAACTGACGTAAAAGTAAACAAGTACGTTTGCTCGCGCGAACTCATCCGGGAGTGGTGAGTTTTCATGCATTCCCAATTTATGAGCCTGCTCGCTTGAAGTTATGGTTGATTGCTCTTCGGCTGGATATCAACACACCCATAAACTTACTAAAGTTGCGGAGGGTCTGCAGTGATCATTTTTCCCCTGATGATTTTATAAACCAAGGAGTGGATCGCATAGTACTGACATCATCAGCTGTGCCTATGGTGTTTTCACATCCAACTGAGGTATGTGAACAGCGTCTTTGTATGTGTCCTTTTTATTTGTAAAGCTGCCATTACATGAACTGAGAAATAAAATGTAGTTTTGATGTAGTAAAAACAAATTTTGGGGGGGTTACTTGCATTTCTATAACTACTACTTTTTTTATATGGGCAAGAATGGGTAAGAATGGTTTTACATGAGAGAGATATCTAATCAAACCAATGTGAAACTATGTGTACTATTCATAAGGGTGCAGTCAATAATAATAATAATAATAATAATAATAATAATAATAATAATACACAGTGTGTACTATTATTAGTTCCTCCATCGCTCTGAGCTCTTGATCTGTGTATTCTGGTTCAAATAAATATGGTTGTGAAAAAAATTCAACGTTGTCTGTTGATATATAAAAATCGTCTTCCATTGCGATGTCCTGTACATCTAAATATGTTTAGATCTTCACAGTGAAAGGTAACACTTCAGAAATCTCTGTGTAAACAATGAGTGACGTATACGCGCGAGAGATCCGGCGCTTTCCGGCGCTTGCGCAGACTAAGCCAGAGCGCACACACACGTCACACACCGGATGCGTGCGTGCACTCAGATCACTTGGACATGGTTGTGTACAAGAGGTAAAAAACGATATAAATACTGTTCGTTTTCTCACACAAACCGCTCGTTTCGTGTCTTAGGCCATCAATGTGTAGTTACGATGGGGAATTGTTTAATTTGGATTTCTCTGTGCATGTTCTTTTTCCCTCTTATAGAGACAGTGACCTATACCTGCCATTATATGACTGACAGACTAGAACGGTTTGACCTAAAAATATCAAAATTGGATCTACTGAAGAAAAAAAGACACCTACATCTTGGATGCCCTTGGGGTAAGCTGATAGATACCAAATTTTAATTTCAAAGTGAACTATCCCTTTAACAAGCATTCTTCTAGTAACATTAAAAGTTATCTGTTCATTAACAACAATCTCAAAACGATAGCACAAAAACATTATAAACAACATCTAGTTCTATCTTAATATCAGATTTTTCAGATTTAAGAAGAGGTCTATTAATGAAATGTATTTTTATTATAGATAATATGTCCAGAGTTTGCAGGTATTGTATGCATTAAGCTCTGTATGAATAGGGTGACATTTGGATCCATCTACACCATTTCTGTTGGGAAAATTGCAGGAAATGTGTTTATTAGAATATTGTTTCAAAATATTGTTTCAGTTCCCCCAGAGAGTGTTTTCACAGGCCTGTTGTTTCACATGCCTGGTTTTTAGTTCGGTGTAAACCGATGAAAGTCCTTTAAGTTTCTCAAGCTAATTGTTGGCAAATGTCCACATTCAAAAGTTTTCAAGTGAATCCAGCGAAATATAAGTCCCAACTGGGCTCAGATTTATGATGGGAAGGGTTGTTTTTTTCACTCTTTCCCAGAAACATTGCAGTATGATGAGCCTATATGGGATGCATTCAGTGACACAGCATGCCAATTAGCCATCGCTAACCGCTAAGAAATGCAATCAGAAAACAAATAATTTTGCAGATTTTCAGTCTGCAGTTTAACCGTATGAACAAAAATCTGAGCGTTTAACATTTCTCGAAATCTGGATGAAGAGCTGATTGAACATTCCATAATGTTCCCACAAATGCAACAAAAATCTAAAAGCCTGAGCCTTCATTCTGACAAAAACGTTAACATCAGTTAACCTGTTGCATCTCTGTCTTTTTAAGGACAGCATTTGCTAGTAATTGAAAACACTTGCCTACGACAGAGCAGTTAAAGTCATTGTGCTCTTTGCCCTTGGTCATGTAAACAATACACATCTGCGATAGAAGTCAAGCACTGTCACAGAAACAATCTGCCAGTCCTTTTTAACTGCTCTCACGGGAATCTATTCATGTGCCATCTTGAAATGATTCAGAAGGCTTAGCAAGCGGCTGTTTGTGGCACTGCATACAGTCTTCACAATATTCGGTCAAAAGTCTGCAGTCCCTTGATCAATGCACTGTCATTCTATTTGTGGCTCTCCTCGACTCCAGGGCATCATACCATTGATGCCTGGCCAAAATGTGGCTCCCAACAGATCAATACCTTGACCTGTTACTAACATCTGCCATAAATTATGGCACACAAATCAGATAATTAAGATAAATTGATTTGCACTTCAATGAAAAGTCACTGCCAGGCTTAATTAGGAAATCATGTTTTAGTGCATGTCCCAAAGTGTACTCTGAATTCACACCAGCCTGATCTCATCGGTGTTTGTATATAGGTACTGTACGCAACTTACATTTTTTTGCACATATGCTGAAACATATCTAAATTAAAGGGAGCATTAAATGGAGTTAAAAAATTTTATATGATGTTTTTCGAGGTTAGTTTATGAAGTTTTTTGCACTAATAAAGGTCCAATATTTGTAAAATGACCATCCTCATTTTCACATCAAAATCCACTGGCATATTTATTTATATCTATTTTGGTCAGTTTTTGCTTGATCTGTGCACATTTTTCTCCTGATTCAGACAAGATGACTTTTTCACTGGAGAAAGCAATTTTATGAATAGAGGACTCATATTTTTGCCGGAAGCAACAGTCTTGATAGATTTGTGAAGAAGCAAACATGCAGCTTTTCACTTCACTGCACTAATTGATGGACTGGAGTGGTATGGATTATTGTGGATTATTGTGATGTTTTTATCAGCTGTTTGGACTCTCATTCTGGCGGCACCCATTCAATGCAGAGGATCAATGTGAGTAAGTGATGTGATGCTAAATGTCTCCAAATCTGTTCTGATGGAGAAACAAACTCCTCTACATCTTGCCTGAAGGCAAGTACACTTTCTTTTTTGGCTTTAGTACTCCTTTAATGTAATTTTAGAAACACAATTTTAGGACAGTGGAATTAGTGACATGCCACTTATGACATCTCTGAGCCCT
>JAFVLL020034492.1:112500-211172 GCA_021397915.2 Tor tambroides
AAACTATTATTATTAAAATTATTTTTAAAATAATATTAAATATATTATTTTAGAATATTTTTATATTTTTTATATAATATAATACAATATAAAAGTTTGATCAGAGTATATAAATCAGAGTGAGCAACATTATTATTATGTATTATAATAATATTAAATTGGTAATTATTATTTTAAAAAATTCAGAGAATAATTTTGCTAAATATTTTTTATAATATAATATTTTTAAAATAACAATGAATATAATCAAAATCATTTATTATTAAATAAATATTTGTACTTTTTAAGAAAATGTCCTGTTTTATATATATATATATAAGAAATTACAGCTTAAGTGTTCTTTAGTTTCATGAGCATAAAGTTCAAATTCATCTTCAACTGCATGTTGTCCAGAGTACTAGAAGTGCAATATGCCTTTAGTATTCTGCTGGAACAGGAGCAAAGGTCGCATTTACAACTTCCTTGACGACTGATTCATTCCATCACAGTCTCATTAAAATGTCAGGTAGGGAATTATACTGTGTAACAGGGCCTCATAGTGGATAAGTAGACCTGCAGTCAATTGACAACATAGAGCCACATGGAATTCTTGCCTACAACAGTAATCAGGAAAATTACCATGTAATGGAAACAACCGTATGTTCTGACTCTTATTACTTCTGAGATTTAATTCTTTGTTAACTCTGCTGTATTCTCTGTGGCTCTGAAACATTTAATTAAACAATAAGTCAAAAGAGGCCATGCTGTATTGTGAATATATATCATGTAGAAAGCTGTTACTTCCTGCAACCCTTATAGCCTTCAATACATTCAATATGCAGTGTCTTACTGCATGTAAAAAACAAATACCACATGATAAAATGTTAAGAAGACCCATTTGCATTAACTTTTATTTTTATAATTTTTTGTGTTATTTAAATATGTTGAATATATACATGCTTATAATTTTATATATATATTAAATATTATAATTAATTGTATTATTATTAAATTAATTTTATAGTTTACTTAGTCTGTACCATAACATTGCTATGCATATAATATTAATAATAATAAAAACATTTTGCTATGGATGCTGAAGCAAATGGTGAACAGGTGATTTATTTAGTAACTATAAGAATATAGTGGATTTTAAAATTCACTGATCAGAAAAGCAGAAACCAAAGCTGTCCATTTTATGATTTCAGCAATTAACCACTCAATTAATAAAGTATGTTAAATATATTAAACATTTTTATATATATATTGTTATATGTTTGATCTGCTCTCCCGATTGCCTAAGACAAATTTCTCCTAAGGGAGATAATAAAAGAGAAACTTAACTTAACTAAATGAGCACTGCAAATGAAATGTCCGCACTCTGATGCAACAAACACATTTTGTAGTCAAAATGGTGTGATTAACCCACACAATTAACCCGCTGTACCACCATTTGTAGTCTACAGTGTGCTTAGTCATTGCTACCAGAATAATTTTCTCATTATTGCAAAGCAGAACAGAGTCTGACACCAATTTACCTGATAGAAAAGTTTGGGAAAGGCCCTCAGAGCATGACCTTACTGTGAAGACCTAAAGTTAGCTTTTGAAATCATTATAAGTGAGACTTTATGACACTGAAGACACATCATACACCATAATGTATCTAGATCATTATTTCTAAAAAAAAAAAAAAAAAAAAGAGAGAGAGAGAGAGAGAGAGAGATCAGAATAATGTGAAATGGTTCTTCAAAAATAAAAAACAAAAAGAATGAAAAACCACTACAATAAAAAATATTGTGAAATATTATTTTAATTTCAAATAATTGTTTTCTATGTGAAAATATTGTAAAATGTAATTTATTCATTTAGCTTTAAAGTCAAATGATCCTTTAGAAATCATTCTGATTTGATGCTCAATTATTAACAGTCGTTCTTATTATTATCAGTGTTGATAAGGTTAAATACTTTTGTGATAAATTTTTTCAAGATTCTATGGTGAGTAGAATGTTTAAAAGAACAGCATTTATATGAAATAGAAATATTTTGTAATATTATAAATATCCTTACTGTCATTTCTGATCGATTTCATTTTTGCTCAATAAAAATGTCAAGTTCCTTAAAAAAAAAAAAAAAAAAACATCCCCAACTTCTGCATGTAATGTATCAGGGTTTCCACAAAAAAAAAAAAAAAAAAAAAAAAAAAATTAAAAAATTATATATATATATATATATATATTTATTTATTTATGCTTTCTTTCTTTTTTTTGTGTCGCATTACATTATTATTATGATTAGTATTACTAAGTTTTGAAAAGCAGATGCTTTGGGTGTCAGCTAAAGAAAATTTGCAATCATTTTTTATTCAAACTTCATCTACTTAGTACCCATCTGTGAAAGCCATTAATAATGTGATTTCCTCATAATTAAAATGTTTGTGTGAAGAGCAGGCGTCGCCTATCCTCACTTCAAATCAGTGTGTAACACCAAAAGCGTTGTGACAGATCTGGCGTCGGCTGTCCGGATCAAATCGGCCTTATTGAGGGGATGGAATGTGAGATTTGTCATCCCATTATTTCTGTGTCATCTTGGTTCTCGAGGCAGAAAGCATGTTTTGTAGTTGTTCGGGGATCAAAGACAGAGGCTTCTGGCTGCTTTGACGCGTGTAAAGAGAGCCTCCAATCTGGCAGCTCAGACCACCTGTTAAGGTTATGGATTCATTTCACAGGATGTGACTTTTATGAGGCAGCGAGAGGCTTCATAAGACTGAATAATGATGTTTTATATCAGAGCTCTGGCAGAACTAATGGACAGTGACAGTGAGTCACACAGCAACATCAGCGCTGACTGACTATAACTTTGACCAAATCAGTAATTCAATCACCAGACATGCCATAGTTTGCCAGTTTTGATCTGTGCAGTTATAAAATTAGTCAACAGAAACATGGATAGATTAGATGCTGATCTATTGGGACACTTTTTCCATTAAAATGACCAATTAACCTGAATTCACTCAAATATACAGTATATGCTTCACTCAACAAGGACAAATTAAATGAACACTCCACTTTTTTTTGAAAATAGGCTCATTTTACAACTCCCCTGGAGTTAAACAGTTGAGTTTTACCATTTTCGAATCTATTCAGCCGGTCTCCAGTTCTGCACTTTTAGTTTAGCTTAGCATAGATTATTGAATCGAATTAGACCATTAGCATCTCGCTCAAAAATGACCAAAGAGTTTTGATAATTTTCCTATTTAAATTGATGATAGGAATGATATTATGCAGCGCCTCATATTATAACAAGTTACCTAGCTGGGGACTACTTTCAGGCGCTGCGTAATATCATTGCGCCTGCTGCACCCATGGTACGGCAGAAAAATTCCTTGATTATTACGCCGGAATGAGAGTATAGTTCCTAGCCATATCGGCCTAAAAAATCACAACTTTTCATTTTCCGTTGGTCTTAGTACACGATGTAACTACAGAAGAGTCAAGTTTTAAATAGGAAAATTATTGAAACTCTTTGGTCATTTTTGAGTGAGATGCTAATGGTCTAATCTGACTCAATGATCTATGCTAAGCTAAGCTAAAAGTGCTACCGCCAGACCCGGAGATCGGCTGAATGGATTCAAAAATGGTAAAACTTATCTGTTTAACTCGTGGGGAGTTGGAAAATGAGCCTGTTTTCAAAAAAGTGGAGTGTTCCTTTAATTTGATCAAAAGTGACAGTAAAGACATTTTTAATATTAGTATTTTATAATGATTTGTGATGTCAAGATCATGTGACATTGAAGGCTGGAGTAATGATGCTGGAGTAAAGACTGGAGTAAAAGTCAGCTTTGCATCACAGGAATAAATTATATTTTAAAATACATTATAATGTAAAACAGTTATTTTAAATTGTAAAAATATTTCACAAAATTGCTGTTTTTTTCTATATTTTTACAAGTAGCATGTATGTGTGTGTGTGTGTGTGTATACTGTGTATATATATATATATATATATATATATATATACAGTATTTTTTTTTTTTTTCTTCACATTTGTTGCATTCAAAATCCATCATTATTCATTATTACTGCTTGTATTCATGTATTATCACTCTCTGCCAGTCAAATTTGATAAGAATCAGAACTAGCTATAAATATTTATAATGATCATGGTTAACTTAACAGACTTTTGACTTCATGGGGTATGCAAGTCAACTGTATTTCTGTTTTTACCAAACAATCTTTATGCAAAGACAAGACCAGGTCGGTGCCAATAGCCTCATGGCTAGTGTTAACATACAGCACAACAGCGCTCACAGTGATCTGAGTTCGATTCCCGTCTCGAGGTACTTTGCAGATCCTGCTCCCCTCTCTCCTCCCAGTACTTTCCTGTTGTCACTCTACTGTACTATCCAAATAAAAAAGGCATAAAAGCCCCAAAAAACTTTAAAATACAAGACCAGATGCCTTGGAGAATTTCAGGAGGCCAAAACATGTTGGGATGTTATATGAGTGGTCAAACAAATTCTCATTACTGGAACATGGACTACGGGTACCAGTAAATGGTTATAAACTTGATAATGATCTGTCCAACAGCTGCTGTAATGCTTAGAGCTCAACAACATCTTCACCCAACTGATAATAGCTAAAACATCAAGACTTCTTCAGCCAGTGACCAGATTCTTGCCCAAAACGTAGCCTGCGCAGATATGCATGGATGACTTTTCCAGGAAGAAATGTTGACGTGTAAAGCTGCTGGATCATGACCACCTTAATAAAATCAATCTCTCATCCTGATATGAGATTGACTGTTGCCCTTCACCCGGCTGAACTGCAGAGAGGACTCACTGTGGGTTTTTCTACATCTACATGATTTAAACCACACCTGAGGCAAGGGGAAAAAAAGTGCTGTTTCTTTCTTTGTTTAATATAGACTACCAAACAGGTAAAAAATTCTAACAAAACAAAAAACAGTAAAACTAAACAAAAACAGTAAAGGCAAATTAAAACAAAAAACAGAAACAATAAAATTAAACAAACAAACAGTAAAAGTACAATAAAACAGGAACAAACAATAAAAACAGTACAACTAAACAAAAACAGTAAAAGTAAACTAAAACAAGCAAAACAAAAATCAGTAAGTGTAAACTAAAACAAAAAACAGTAAAACTAAACTAAAACCAAAATAATACAACTAAACAAAAAACAGTAAAAGTAAACAAAAGCAAGAACCAATACAGTAAAACTAAAATAAAACAAACAAAAACAGTAAAAGTGAACAAAAAACAAGAACAAAAATCCCTAAAACTAAACTAAAAGAACAGAAAAATAATGATAAAACAAAATAAATCAAAGTAAAACAAAAGAGACAAGCAGGACATTTCTTTTGAAAATTCTTTCTTCTTTCTATTGTGTTTCTTAAAACATTTAAAACTACAAAAATAAATAAAAGTTGAAAAGAGGTATACCTTTTTTCCATTTACATTTGTGGATAAATTAATTTATGGTAAGTCAGAATATTATTCTGTTTCATATTCACATTTTTAAAAGACTGACATTAAATAATTTTTCAACAGTTTGCTTTATATAATTCTCTCGGCAGCTGTTGCTCCAAAGCCAGTGCCAAGAGCAAGCCAGCTGGAGATCTCAGCGGTCACATGAGACTCCCAGTGCTCGTCCTCCTACTGCTGCTGGCCACGGCCTTCTTCACACTCAGAGAGACGAGGGGACAGAACGGGAACTCGGATTTGGCCACAATGAACTGTGGGGTCCTAACACAGACAGACGGCGGGAGATCCCAATGGGAAGAGCTGGTCTTGCACCGGCCAAACAAAACTAGATCATCAGCTGGCCCTCAATCACGAGATAAACAGAATAATTGGCAGAGGGGTGGTCACCTGGCATCTGCCATCATGAGCTCACCCAGACCGCCGGCCAGACCGCCTGCAGTCAATGGCTTCATCTTAAACTGCTCCAGAGGGAACAGACCAGATTATTGACCTCGTGCCAATCGAACAGAGGTCACACTGGGTCTCTGCTCTGTGCCACTGGGAAGCGTTCAGTCCTACTGTGCAGCACAGTACAGGTTCCCATTAACTTAATGTATTTCATAAAATATTACACACAATATAGAAAACATATTAAATATGATTGTATAACAATCCCAAACAAGAAACAAGACCGAATCGAGCGATGTAAACTCAGAATTTAGAGAAACACGTCCGAAACACGTCCGAGTCGAGCGATGTAAACTCAGAATTTAGAGAAACACGTCCGAAACACATCCGAGTCGAGCGATGTAAACTCAGAATTTAGAGAAACAAGACCGAATCGAGCGATGTAAACTCAGAATTTAGAGAAACAAGACCGAATCGAGCGATGTAAACTCAGAATTTAGAGAAACACGTCCGAATCGAGCAATGTAAACTCAGAATTTAGAGAAACACGCCCGACCGAAAGGAGCAAACTCAGAATTATAGAGAAACAAGACCGAATGAATATGTAAACTCAGAATTTAGAGAAACAAGACCGAATCGAATATAACCAGAATTTAGAGAACAATGCACAGAATCGAAGTTTGCTATAAACTAGAATTTAGAGAAACACGCTCGAATCGGCGATGTAAACTCAGAATCTAGAGAAACATCATTCAATCCATGGATGTAAACTCAGAATTTAGAGAAACACGTCCGAATCGAAACATGTGGAAACTCCAGAAAATTGAAACAAGTCCGAATCGAGCGATGTAACCAGAATTTAGAGAACACTCTGGAATCAGAGCGATGTAAACTCAGAATTTAGAGAAACACGCTCAACTCACATGCATAACTCAGAATTTAGAGAAACAAGTCCGAATCGAGCGATGTAAACTCAGAATTTAGAGAAACATCATTGCATCTCATATGTAAACTCAGAATTTAGAGAAACACGTCCGAATCGAGCGATGTAAACTCAGAATTTAGAGAAACACGTCCGAATGGAGCGATGTAAACTCAGAATTTAGAGAAACAAGACCGAATCGAGCGATGTAAACTCAGAATTTAGAGAAACAAGACCGAATCGAGCGATGTAAACTCAGAATTTAGAGAAACAAGTCCGAATCGAGCGATGTAAACTCAGAATTTAGAGAAACACGTCCGAATCGAGCGATGTAAACTCAGAATTTAGAGAAACACGTCCGAATGGAGCGATGTAAACTCAGAATTTAGAGAAACAAGACCGAATCGAGCAAAGTAAACTCAGAATTTAGAGAAACACGTCCGAATCGAGCGATGTAAACTCAGAATTTAGAGAAACACGTCCGAATCGAGTGATGTAAACTCAGAATTTAGAGGAAAAAATCAGAAGTGAGTGATGTAAATTTAGAATTCAGAGAAAGTCAGATTTAAGTGATATAAAATTAGAATTTGGAGAATGAAGTCAGAATCGAACGACAATCTCAAATTTAAAGAAAGTCCAAATTGAGTGATGTAAACTCAGAAAATTGAGAAAAAAATTTGATTTGAGCGATGCAAACTAAGAATTTAGAGAAACAAGTCAGAATTGAGTGATGTAAGTGAATGTGAAGTGAAGTGGCATCATTTTGGAGCAAAATTCACACCACAAACATTAGTAAGCATAAGTATTTAACAATTTTGTCTCACTGAAAACATTCAAAAAGTATTTCACATCAATCTACACTCCATACCCCTTAATGTCAAAGCAAAACACAGATTTGCCATAACTTTGCAAATTTACTAAATAGCAAAAACCTAAAATATCACACTGCATAAGTATTTCCCCAAAAAATGAAGGTCTAAATACTTTCTGAATCAATTGTGTATATGAAACTCAAACTGACACCCTCAACTAACTCTCACTCACTGAGCATGGCTAACTTTAGCTTTCTATTTCCTTTCAGTTTGGAATCCTGTTCATTTCCTCGCCATTGTGTAGTTGGAGTGCCTCTGAGCAGAGCATATTTATTAAAGTCTGATATATCCTTTTATAGAAATACTTCCCTAAATTGCAACACAAGCATATTCATATTTTGAAGTTACGGTTCAAAAGGTGACCAGCACAGTCCGCAGCGCTGCGATATACGGTGCAGCATTTGTTACAAAGAGCCCCATTAACATTTTTTATGCAAAGAATACTAAAATTCTGGTGCTTGTATTTTGAGGAAAATCTCTCTTATAGAAAATAAATGATGGTCTGGCTGTAAAGCCATAACACAAAGAGGCTAAAGCAGATGGTGGTGTTCCTCTAAGGTGGATTATGAAGATTCAGCATTTCACAAAAGGAGATGAATAGAGATGCCAATAAACTTTGCTTATCTCAACAGCTTCAGAGCTTTATTCAAATGTATTTACACCAGCAATGCATACAGAATCACAAAACAACATCCTTACGTTTAGTCCAAGAACTGAGCAGAAAACGTCTGGAACAAAGTGGATCTTTTCTCTTTACCTTTTTTGTAGTTTATGTAGCATTTTAAGACTGCTTCTTATTGATTGGAGGAAATGAGGCACAGAGAAGAGCTTTCATATGAATAAATGTGAAGTGAGCTCAAATGGAGATCGCAGATGCTTTCACTTATGCCCTGAGGTGGGAGATCTTGGGTGCTGAACTGATGACCGATAATTAATGGCACAATTACACTTCATTAAAGCGATGAGATTCACAGCAAATGAGAGTCCAATCAATACAGAGACAGTTCTTCAGGATCACACTGTTTATTACAGCAAGGAGTACTCTGCTCACTCTTTCTCCTAACTTTAACTTTTCCTTTTAATCTATTTTTTTATTTTTATTTTAGTCATGATCGTAGAATTATATCTACAGATAAAGACGATGTGTGTGTTTTAGATCCTGTTCTCCATTTTAAGTTTTTCACAACCTTATTCACAATAAGCTTATTTTTATCACAAGCTCATTTTAAATTGTCCTGCGGTGTGGGAAAAAATACATAAAAATAAATAAAATGTGCAAATGTTCTATGCTGTCTCTCAATTACAAGGAGGTCATAAAAGTGGCATGTGTAATAGTTATAAAAGAATGAGCAAAATGTTCATACATTGTTCATCATCTCTTTTTATAAATTCTGAGTCATTGAGTCAAGCATTCAACAAATTCGTTCAATATTGATGATTCATTCAGGAATTAAACACCATGATACACAGGGGACATAGTTGGTTCTGCTTTGATTTTGTTTGGAAATATTTTCACTGGCAGAGCAAAAATATGCAGTTTGTTAACCCTCAGGCCATGTAGATATAGATGAGTTTGTTTCTTCATGGGAACAGATTTGGAGAAATTTAACATTACATCAATTGCTCACCAACAGATCCTCTGCAGTGAATGGGTGCCGTCAGAATGAGAGTCCAAACAGCTGATAAAAACATCACAATAATCCACAAGTAATCCACAATATACATATCCATCTTTAAGATGTCTTCAAAAAAATTCAAACTCTATCCATAATATTGTTTTATCCAGTAATTCCCAGGAGCAAGAAAGATAGGATGCATGAAATGGATGTATAGTACTGGAACAGATAAGATTGCATAAAATGTGTAGAAACTTGATCTAGATTGGCTGCCATCCAACTTTGCAAGGGAAAAATACAGCGTATGCACTATTTTTGTTGATTGCTTTTACTGTATGCATCTACGTACATAATCATTTGTGATTATTCTGGACAACATTTAGAGGAATATTTCACCCAAAAGTGAAAATTTGCTTGAAATGTACTCATCCTCAGGCCATCCAAGTTCACATTGAGTTCACAGTACTCCACAAGTAATCCACACGACTCCAGCCCGGTCTTGTGAAGTAAAAAGCTGCATGCTTGTAAGAAACAAATCCATCGTTAAAGAATTTTAACTTTAAACCGTAAGGTCAAAATACAAGTCCGTAAATTAGCAATATCACACACGACTACGAGTGTGGTGTTGCGTTTAAACAACAGTTCAACGACATAAATAAGAAACAACCACAGAGTGTCTTAAAAAAACATTCCTTGTGCAGAACTACTTCCTTCCGCCACTGAATCAAATCTCAAATTGACAGTTTAACACATAGATATATATATATATGTATATATATATATATATAGATATTATATACATATCTATGGTTTAACAGCCCAAGCCTCCATTGCTAATTTGAAAATGTCACTTTAGAACTAACAAAATAACATTTGAGCTGCTTCTTTGAAAGCTTATTGTATTACTGCATTAAAGGGATAGTTCACACAAAAAAGAAAATTTGAAGTTTATCTGCTTACCCCAAGGGCATCCAAGATGTAGGTGACTTTGTTCCTTCAGCAGATTTTTAACTCAAACCGTTGCAGTCTGTAAGTCATATAATGGCTTTGAGAGACAAAAAAACATACACAGAAAAAAACAAATTCTTCTTGCTTTACTTATGGATTATTGTGATGTTTTTAATCAGCTGTTTGGACTCTCATTCTGACGGCACCCATTCACTGCAGAGGATCCATTGGTGAGAAAGTGATATAATGTTACATTTCTCCAAATCTGTTCCCATGAAGAAAAAAATGATCTACATCTGGTCTGAAAGTAAGTGTTACTATGTTATTTTATTTTTTGGTTGGTTGAACTATTCTTACTTTTAATATTAACATGATTGTGATAACCTGTGCAACTCAGCCTGATTTTTGGAACAACCACGCGTTTCTGCTCACGTGAAATACCTTAAATAGCTGTGTAACAGTATTGTAACAGTATAGTATCAATGTATTGTTTGACCATTATTCTGTATATGAATGCTTCATAGAAAGCGTTACCAAATATATTTATGTAATTGATAAATTTACATTGAAAACATGCTTAATGCAGTGCTTTTTTGCATTTTAACAAACTGCGTGTATTCAGAGGTCTTTAACAAAATGTGTGTATTCAGAGGTCTTTTAACAAAATGTGTGTATTCAGAGGTCTTGTCCTTGTCAGAATCCTGATGAAAGAACAGACAGCTGCTGTCTCTGCCATCACAACACCTGCTAATGTCATTGAGATCCTTCATGTCTTTCAGACATCCTTTCTCTCTGGCTGACTCGTAGATGTGACAAAAATAAAATACTTTTGACAGGAGACAAACTGGCCATAGAATCTGAAGGCATCATAAACTGCAAATGTGCTGGCATACACAGTTCTCACGCCAAACTTTAAAGCACACAGGTTCCAATACAAAAATGATCTGTCAGCAGCCGCATAAAACACTGGAATTTTAGTACGTTTTCATCTGCTAAATACCATAATTTTTGGAGTGGAGGTTTTTTTCTTAACACTGATATGCCAGCATTTTTAATGTTAAAGGAACAGTTCACTTAAAAAAAAAACATTTTGTTATCATTTACTCACTCTCATGTCATTCCAAACCTGCACTGTATTTCTTATCTAAATAATATAGGTTAGACATTCCTCTAAATATCTTCTTTTGTGTTTTGCAGAAGAAATAAGTTATACGGCTTTGGAACAACATGAGGTAACAGAAGTCTCATTTTCAGGTGAACTATCCCTTTAAAGACTAGACACATGATCTGCTGCAGAACAATGCTGCACACTGGTGGTAGCTTTGAGTTAAAGCACCTTTTCTCAAAGCATGCACTAAATGGAATAAGTTTGGGTTTCCCCTCACTCATTTTAATTTTAGATTAAAATCATATCAATTATAAAAAAAAAAAAACAAGTAAAATCACAGAATAAAATATTCATTCAGCAGACTGTCAAAGGAAGCACCTGATGCAAAGGAAAATCCAATTTTGTTGAGTTCTAATCAAGACAAGGACAACTTCGCTTTCTGTAAACACTTTATTTTGTATTAATTATAATAGAAATTACATTTATAAAACACAAAAGGTCATGTCATATGAAAGATGTAGGTTTCCTGCCAATATCAATGATTACAAATAATCGATATATACTGTAGTCATATCTAGTTGCATAGAAATGGGAATACCTGAATATGTATACAGAGATATTTTAAGAAAATAAAATACATCTTTAACAATTAAGTAAAGCCTCCAAGGTGATTGCAGTAATTCTAATGCAAAGTAAAACACACAGAAACAATCCGAAAGCATGAAAACTATTAAAAATGTTTCAGTAAATAAAGTATCACTTTATATTAAAAAATAAAAGTTCTTTATTGGCATTACTGGTTCCACAAAGCACCTTTAACATTCATTGAACCTTTCCATTGCACACAACATTCTTTAAAATGTTCTTCACACTAATAAAAAGGGTTCTTTTAAGAACTCTGGACTGAAAGTTCTCTAAGGGACCAAAAATGGCATCACTTTGGGAACCTTTATTTTTAAGAGTGATAACCTCTACATAAGATTAAAAACTACATAAATTCTTCCTAGTTTGCCCTAAAAGGCATATGTTTCCATTTGTGCTAGCATTCTATCAGTGATACATCTGGAAAAAGCTCCAGCATTTTACAAATATCATCTGTATTCATACCCTGCTCTATTTCAGCCAATAGGAGGACAGATAGTGTCATTTCCCTGAGCCTGGGTTAGGCATGCAGTCGGATCATCCGGCTATGCCTCCTGTTCCTTCAGACCTGTTCAACAGGTTCAGACACAATGCCATTAAAATGCTCTACCTGAGCCCTCGTTACTCTATACATGAAATGAAAGCTGAGTCAAAGAAACTCCTGACCAAACATTTTTATTCGGCTTCTTCAGCAAAGCCTTTCAAGAAAAAAAGATTGCTGTGGCTGCACAGTCACAGTGACAAGGCACATCGGCACACACTCTAGTGCTTCTGCGATTGAGGTAAACATCTGATGACTGGATGAAAGAGTTCAACTCGTATTCACCCAAACAAGCACTCAGTTTATCCAAGCTTTTTGGTCATTTAAACATGCACAAGTACCCATAAAGCTGGGTAAATGTCACAAATGAGATTATATAAGATATAATTCTGACTGAATGAGCAACAAACTATGCTTGTCTAGCATAAATCACTTCTATTCATGTAGAAAGACTGAACCCTTGAATACAGAGTTTTAGTTATATTTAAAATAAGCTAAACATGTTATTAGATGTATACATGATATCAAAATACATCATTTTAAGACAAGAAAAAAATCTGATTGCCATCCTGACTAGACAAAGGTCATGAGATACACAAGGACTTCCAGTTAACAAAGTCTGAACATCTATTTAAAGGTCCTGCAGAACACAACACATGGATTTTTCAAAAGCAATTATGTTGTAACAGATATATGATTACTTATCCATTTTAAGAAGGTATAGGGATAGTTCTCTCAAAAATGAAAACTGTCCTCATGTGGTTCCAAACCTGTATGACTTTATAATTTTAGTAATGATTTAGTGTTTTTATGCAATGCAAGTCAATGTTTTGGACCCCATTAACTTAAGTGCATAGAAAACAGCTTTTGGTGCATAGACAAACATTCTAGATATCTTCTTTTGTATGTATATATAAAAAAAGCGATACAGATTTTGAATGACATGAGGTTATATAAACAATCATATAACTCTGAATTGCAGAAACAGACAAAATATGAAATGCAAAGACAACTTCAGATCAACACATTACAAAGTGTTACACAACAGTGTCACAATCGCCATTTTGTGACTTCAAGCTTTGGGCATAAGAGACGGCATCACTAAGAGTGTGAAACTGTATTTCTTTGGTCCCTTTCTTTGGGTCATAATAGCCTCCCCTCCGCAAAGAATCAATAACGGAGGTTGTACATTGCGCCAAAAGCAAATTGACTCCCAGCCCCTTGTAGTCCTTGCATACCTCTTTCAAAGCATTGACCCCAGCAGTGTCCAGAAACAGTACTGGGCTGCAGTCTATGACCAATGTGTGCAAGCTGTTGTGCTGTAGCAGATACACATTGGTGGACACGTCTAGTTCTTGCTTTTGGTCTTCTCCACCTTGTTTCTGATTCCTCTGCTTGTCTAGTTTCCTGCGCCTGGCCTTCTCTTTAAGCGGATCCAGACCCACATTGCGGTACAGTGACTTCTTAAAAAGAGCTTGGTTGGCATAGTAGATGGGAGCCTCGTATCGGAAAACAGCCACCCCTGGCTGACTCTGGAGACCCTTGTAGGACGCAAGGTCCTCAAAGAGCTCGCGGTCCCCTGCTTGGCCCAGCTGACGGACCTGGGCGGACTGGGTTCGGCCTAACACACAGAACGCAGAGACCAGGACTCCAACTAGCAGACCTAGCTCAGTGTTCACTAGCGCTGATGTGGCCATAGTAATCAGCCAGATGATAGTGTCCACACGGTTGACACGCCACATTTGGGGAATGTCCCCAAACTTTCGCAGTGCCCCGCGGAGGTTGACGACTATGATGACGGCCAGAACACATCTGCGGAGAAGAAGAGGACAGAAATTAGGGATCAGTATGATTTTTTGTTTTTTAAAGAAGTTTCTTATGCTCATCAAAACTGTATCTATTTGATCAAAAATACAGAAAAATACTGTAATTTTGTGAAATATTATTGCTATTTAAAATAACAGTTTTCTATTTTAATATACTTTAAAATATTATTTATTCCTGTGAAGCAAAGCTGAATTTTCAGCATCATTACTCCAGTCTTCAGTGTCACATGATCTTTCAGAAATCATTCTAATATGCTGATTTATTATCAGTGTTGGAAACAGTTGAGCTGCTTAATATTTTTTGTGGAATTTTTAGGTTTATTGATTAAAAAAAAGGTTAAAAAGAACAGTGTTTATTCAAAATAGAAATTTTGTGTTACAATATACACTACTATTCAAAAGTTTGGGTTCAAATTTATTGTTAGAACAGATTTCTATTTTGAATAAATGCTGTTCTTTTTAACATTTTTTTCATCAAAGAATCAAAGAAAAAAAAGTATCACAGGTTCAAAAAAATATATTAAGCAGCAGTTTCAACACTGATAATAAATCAGCATATCAGAATGATTTCTAGAGGATCATGTCACACTGAAGACTGGAGAACTTTTTTCTGTATTTTTGATCAAATAAATGCAGCCTTGATGAGCATAAGAGACTCCATTAAAAAACCCTTAAAAATCTTACTGATCCCAAACTTTTGAATGGCAGTGTAGGTGAATTCTAGAAAATTTCAACATGAAAATGGCATCATTTGTACATACTTCTGCAATGAGTAGAAGGCAGGTGCTATAACAAGCAGGACAAGCAGCAGCACAAGAGCGGTCACCAACCCCGAGAGCTGAGTCTGGCAACCAGTCGACTCCTTCACAAGAGTCTTGGTCAAAGCAGCGCTGGTCGTGAAACAGCGGAAGAAGGAAGGAATGATATTACAGAAACCAATAGCATACATCTCCTGGTTAGGGTCCACCATATAACCATGCTTCTTAGCAAACATCTCAGACAGAGACACAGTAATGGCGAAACCAACGATGGCGATTGAGAACGCGTCAACGGCGATATTGGGTATGAGAGACCAGTTGGGAAGCTGCGGAGGCATGAAGCCTGTGGGAATGTTTCCGGCTACATCCGAGCCATAAGTTTCCTCAAACCGTCCAAAGTGGGAAGCTAGAGTAGCAGCAATGACCACAAAGAGTTCAAAGGGAATAGGGGCCTTGAGCTTGGCCTTGAAACGGTCATTGAGCTCTTTGGTGGGTACAAGCACAAGCAAGCAGATCATGCTGGTTACGAGGTCACAGAGGTTGGTATGACCCAGATTCTTGAAAAGACTGACCCAGGTTTTTATGAGCGAACCCCAGCCTTGGACACGAGGAAGGTGAAGGCCCAGAAAGTACTTTATCTGGGATGTGAGGATGGTGAGAGAGGCACCAGTTGCAAAACCGCTCAACAGAGAGTCCGAGAGGTAGACGGAGACAAAGCCAACCTGTAGGAGACCCATCAACACCTGCAACCCAAGCAGAGAAATTAATCATTTAGATATTTTTTAAAAAATCTGAAAGAAGACGACGAACCTTGACTAACCTGGTAGACCCCTGCTGTGAAAGTTAGTGTTGCTGCCACCATGACTGCATAGCAGCTTCGGTCACAGATTGGACCAGTGCTGTTGTCCACATTTCCAAAGGTGGTCTGATTGGTGTCCGACGGATATCCTGCCAAAGTAAGTTCCCTGTCCACAACCTGTCCCACCAGAAGACACAATACCCCAAACATCCCCACAGAGATGTGCCTGGAAGTTCCCAGTAGGGCGTAGATAATGCTGGCAAAGAAAGATGTATAGAGCCCATAAATAGGGTCTTGTTCTGCCAGTAAAGAATAGGCGATGGACTGGGGAACCAAGAGGATGCCCACGATAAGGCCAGACATGGCATCCCCAATGATCCAGTCTTTGAATTGATATCTTGGCAGCCATTTCACGATTGGGATGGAGTCTACGAGAAGGGCTTTGACTCGAGCAGAACTGCAAGAACACTTTTTTCCAACCTTCTTTCTCAACACGTCCTTCCAGGACACTTTCTCTTTTACACGCTCTTCTAAAAGGCAAGGAACATCTGGCCCCTTCTTAGCATCATCCTCTGCTGAAACACTGTCACAGACTTCTTCAATTGGCATAATGTCCAGAAACTCTCACTGAAACGGGACAAAAATGCACATTGATTAATTAGACTTTAAAAAGCAATTTGGTATACATAGGTGAAAAGAAGAAGGGTGTATCTTGGTTTTTGGTAATCTTAAGTATGGTTATTATCGACTTTAAAATATTTTTTTGTCATCATTTACTCATTCTCATGTCATTCCAACCCTTCTTATCTTTCTTGAAATGCAAAATTACTTATCAGGCAGAAATTACAAGCTTCTGTTTCACACACATGCAATGTGTGATTTAAACCATAAAAATGTCATAAAAGTAGTTCATTAAACTCATGTGCCACATTGACATGAGGTAGTCATATGGACTTTTCGAATACTCTTAAAAGTTGTTGTTGTACAGTATATTAGGCACAACATTATTTATGTAAAGGGGGGGGGGGAATAAAGAAATCAATCTATCAATGTCAGTACCAGCAGACTTTATTATACAACCACTATACACAATTTACCTTGACTCACTCAATTAATTTATAAAATCAAACTTCTTCATCAGAGAAAACAGATGGCAAATATTATCACTCATTATGACTGTAGGAACAAAAATGTAAGAAGCATCCGGCACAGTCTTGCTGCTTTGCCAACTATGGAATTCAAAGTCTATTGAGATCTGCTGCATGATTTGTTCACGTTACAGAAAAATTCACTTAGAAGTAACACACGAGGACCATAAAGTATTAATGATTAAATAAAGCAGTAACAATTGTATTTAGATTAATTATCAACTACTTAGCAGTACATAAACTGAGTGCATTAACTACTGATCTGGACCGTTTACAATTACTGCAAAACGTCTAAATTGAACACATTATCTTTGCATGCTCTTTATTACATTACAATATGTGACCCTTTGTTAGGACAGGACACTATTTGGCCGAGATACAACTATTTGAAAATCTTGAATCTCAGGGTGCAAAAAAATCCAAATATTGAGAAAACTGCCTTTAAAGTTGTCAAAATGAAGTTCTTAGCAATGCATATTACGCATCAAAAATTAAGTTTTGATATATTTATGGTAGGAAATTCACTAAACATCTTTAAGGAACGTGATCTTTACTTAATATCCTAATGATTTTTGGCCTAAAAGAAAAATGGATAATTCTGACTCATACAATGTATTTTTGGCTGTTGCTACAAATATACCCGTGCTACTTATGACTGGTTTTGTGGTCCAGGGTCACATATTTCTCATAGCTGGTTGACACCAAATACATTTCCTATGAAGTACAGCTTGCATTCTTCATATTTTGCAATCCATACATAAATGTGTTATACTGTCATACATAACACTGATACTCTCTCAGAAAAAAAGGTATAAAACCATCACTGGGACGGTACCTTTCCTAAAGATACACCCTTGTGCAGGGTGCATACTGATACCTTAAAAGGTACATATTAGTAAGTGTACAAAAGTGAAAAGGTACTGCCACAGTGACGGCTTTTGTACCTTGTTTCTGAGAGCGTAATAATAAATGTTTCATTTTAATATGCCGCACCAAATCAGCATATTAGCCTAATTTCTTAAAGATGTTAAACACTGAAGACTGGAGTAACGATGCTGGAATTTTAGATTTGATCACAGGAATAAAATACACTTTAATATATATTACAATAGAAAACATTTCTTTAAACTGTAATAATACTTCACAATATTATATGCATGATCAAAATGTGCCAAAGTGATTCCAATTAATACAAATCAGTCTGATCATTAAGTACTTCCTCATTCAGGTCAGAAGCAGTAATTGCTGTGGAGCTACTGAAGATGTTCTCAGAGAAGGGCTGATGAGTACAACCACTAGCCTGCATGGAAATGATGTTGCCTCCCTCCAGCACTATAATCAACCTTCCCCAGCTGTTCAAATTACGTCTCATCCCACAGAGATATACATCTCTACATCGAGAGGCTAGCCGAGGTGACCAAGAGTCTTGCCAGGCAAACATCTTTGAGTCAGTTTTCGTTTCTTTCCTGATAACGTGGCTTGACTAACCGGGTGAAAAACAACAAGAGATTCTGGCATTGGTCACACACACCTAGAAACTGAATGCAACCTGTGGGAGCTGCAGTGACAGGCACCTCGAGGCACTTCACAAGTTCAATGAGAATCCAGTCAGTGGAAACTTGTCTTGTCAGCACAGCTAACAGGTTTTGTACTTGGCTTAAACGCAGGATGAAAACAGGTACTGTTAAAGGTCACTAAAGTGATTCTGAATAATGGAGAGCAAGCCTAAAGACTATACGATTGAAGCCTCAGAACAAACAAATTTTCTTCAATTCTCAGTTTCTCCAGCCTGTCAGCCTCAAATTGTCTTCAAGACTCAAGAAGCACCCACTGCAGATAAGATCAGACTGACAGAACAGACATACCTGATCCAAACCCCCCACACACAGAGTAACAGGCCTCAAAAGACTGCCTCTTCTAGCCCAAGTCCTAATTATCATGCCTGGCCACATTTACTTAATACCTTCAGTGTGCACCTGATGGACCATCTGCAGCAGCCAACACATGATTCAGATTCAATGGTGCATGAATATTTTGTCACAACCCTGCTATGGTTTTTCTGCACCAAAACCAGAATCAGTTTTCCCAACAGTGAAGATGGGCATCCCCAACTATTTTACAGTTTATTTAACGGCTTAAGTGAGGGAAAGAGCTACAATCCCATTAAACAAACTACATTTTTTAAAACAAATATTAAACTACTGATTTAAAGTTGTTGATTATATCTATAAAAACAATATTTTATTTTTTCTCAAAAATATTGATATACACACAAATCATTTGGGTGGTCCCTGCCGAGCTCTTTTGGTGCAGTTTGCTCACTATGACTTTGGTGGAATTTTCAATGCATCATGGGTAATGTAGTTTTTCACCATAAATTCAGCTGTTAATGTGATTATTTCAAAATAGGTTTAAATATGCGAACTGATGGCTGATACACCATCAGTTACCAACCTTGCAACTCACAGGTCTGTCTGTTTTTAAGGGTTTATAAGTTACGATTAAAAATAAATTTTGCTATGGAGAAAATTACTTACTTACACTTTATAAAAAAAATAAAATAAAAAGTTAAAATATTATTTGCATTGGATATTCACCATATATTGGTGTCAGTCTGAACAGATGCATTAACAGCCATCATTCAAATTAAAATGTTTCTTGCACTTAAATTTCACACTGAATATTCGTCTATGGTGTGGACAGGCTTTAAGACAACACTTTCTTAATGAAATTAGGGAAAAGCATCATGTGACTTGATATTTATAGCTTTAAAGTCGTGACACTTATTGATCATTAACAACATGCAAATATGTCAAAATGGGACCTCCTGCTTTATTTTGTGAATTGTTGAAGTGCCCTTGGTTTGTGGTCCAATTGGCAGCTGGGGAAGGCAACTTGCGTCACATGATAACGTTCAGTCATGAGGTGACATTCACAGGTCTTGCATTTAAAAAATAAAAATAAGGACTAAAGTGCAGAGTCATAGATCAGTCCATTATGAGTGGGCCTATAGTCAAATTGGTTGACTTACTTTAACAAGAGACTTGGAGTCAGGAGGAGATGCATCTTTCGCATTGCATTTACGGGTTCGTAATATAAAGGTGATGCAGACAACAATGGTTTACATTACGAACCTGTAAATAAATAAATCGCAACATTGTGGATTAACGATGCTGACGACGTGTACACTTTATACTCCCTTGATTTCCTCTGTAAATATGCCTTGAAATTCCGATGACCTAAATGAATGATCAAAGCGAAGTGTTGTTTACACTAAACAAAAAAGACACGTTGCAGAAATCAGAAGTGCAGACGTCGCATTTGAAAACTTTCTTTTAGTGAAATAATCCTGTGCTGTAAAAATCGCAATATTCAAATTCCAAATAGCCCTGAATATTGTTGACAGGGTAATGTGCAAACTTTATTAACTTCATATAGCTACTGCTTACTGGTGCCTTTTATTTGTCTCTCATAAATGTTAGTCATTTCAACAAAATATACTAGCCTACAAATTTTAACTAACTTCTTCAAACTTAAATTTTAACTTCAAACTTAAATTAAACTCATTTAATAGTCTAAAATAAATGTCAGAACAGAAGCGATGTAGCCTAATATAACAGTGGTTTGTTTCACGCAGTGCTCTGACTTCATGAATGGCACTATTGAAAACAAAACTGCAACGTGTACATCTGACTCAATGTATCAACTGAAGAAAAAACTGAAAATATTCAGTGTTTAAAACTCACCTCAGACCGGCTGCGCAATGAGATCGTTTCATGTATTCATCAGGAGGACATTTAATCACTCAAGAGTTTCTCCTCAGTGCATGTACAGATCTGTACTTAAAGTTTAGGATCTATTCCGTGACACATGAAGCCTCGCTAAATTTGTAATATCACGTGAACAGTGAAGAAAAACATTACGACTCGGCACGTGACTGCTAAATCCTGGTTGGGTCCGAAACCTAAAACACTGCTTTCTCAGCATTCACTACGTTTTCGGAGGTCGACCGCACAACCCTTCAAAATTTCGAAACAGTCCCTGTGCTCGGATTGCAAAAATACTACGGCGAAGGCTTGCCTTATGAATATTAATCTTGCGCGCTCAATAGGTCGATCTGATTGGCCAAAAGCAGACATAGGTAAGTAGGGCGAATTTTACTGTGCTGAAGGCTTATGAATATTAATAAGCTCAATTGACGCTACTGGCGGGATTCTATGTGACGTCAGCGTTGCCTATTTAATAGTCATAAATTCAACCTTCACAATAGTATAATTCATGCATACTTAATTTATGTAATCCCAGTCTGAATTAGGCTAAATTTCTCACTCGTTATGTCTTAACGAACAAAAATATAAGAAGCAACTGTGACACAGTCAGGTTCAAATTACTTTATGTAACTCTATTGAGATCTGTTTCAATTTATTGATCAGTGAGGGAACAAATTTTAATTTTAGCTGGATGCGACTGGATTTCTGTTACGTAAAAGTTACCTCAACAGATGGGGATAATAAAGTATTAATGATTATATAGAACAAATGTACTTTGGTTTTATTGCGAACTACTGAACTGCTACGTAAACAGTGTGCCAGTAATGTGCAATGTGTTAAGCAAACACTAAGATTAGATGGCATTAGTAAACTTTCAGTCCAGTTAATCAAAGCTTTTGGCTGTGACTTATCTTACTTTTAGAGCTGATTTGATTAAACAGAAAGGTCTGATTAAATGCCAACAATCAACACTGAAATGTCTCTATTGTTTGGCTATTTTGTATTTTTATAATATTATAGTAAAATTTGTGGTAATGTAAGCTCATCATTGACAAGATGATATTTTGATGATTATTTTTGTCTGTGTGTGTGTGTGTGTGTGTACTTGTTTTTTCTATCCTGGTGGGGACTTAGACCTGAATACACACAGCCTCATGGGGACTTGTGTCACGGTGGGGACCTAAATTGAGGTCCCCACGGGTAAACAAGCTTATAAATCACACAGATGAAGTTTTTTGAAAATGTAAAAATGCAGAAAATTTTCCTGTAAGGGGTAGGTTTAGGTGTAGGACGATAGAAAATACGGTCTGTACAGCAGAACAACATTATGCCTATGAGAGTCCCCACAAGGATAGCAGAACAAGTGTTTGTGAGTGTGTGTGTGTGTGTGTGTGTGTGTGTGAATTTTGACATTTTTGACATTTTCCTAGACAGATTATTTTTTTTGGAGCATGTAAAATTGTTTAGGTTAAATAGCTAAACTTTAACCCTGGGTCAAAAAACGTTCTCTACTGCTATGAGGCCACAGGTCTTAATCCATATAGCCTTCAAATTCTACACAGGCTTGAGGAAAGTCAGCCACACTCCCCTGCGAAGAAACAAAGAGCACAGTGTGTGTATGAAAGAACACAGGGAGGGATTTGATACAGTGCATTTTTGTTTAATCTGACAGTAATTCAAACGCTTTTTTATTGGCATATCATTCTCAAACATATTTTACATTTTACATATGAATCTGTCCATTTTTGTTTTTATTTCTGAATGTTCTTAATTTACATTAATTGTAAATGAATAATAATAATAATAATATTTATGTATGTATGTATTTATTTGTATGTATTTATTTATTTATTCATTCATTCATTCATTTTAGTTTCTTCTGCTGAACGTAAGGATGTTATTTTGAAGATTGTGGGTAACTAAACAGTTGCTGGTCCCCATTAACTACCATAGTATTAAAAAAAAAAAAAACTATGCAATTCAGTGGGGACTAGCAATTGTTTAACCCAGAAACTCAAACAGGTTTAGAACAAATTGAGGGTGAGTAAATGAAGACACAATATTATTTTTGTGGTGAACACTATCCCTAGCCAGTTTTGAATTTTGAAAGTTGTAAAAAAAAAATAAAAAAATTTTTTTTGAGAAAACAAATTTGCTAACTGCTTATTCTAGAGATCCACAGAAAATTATGTTCTCCGTACATTTTTGGTTCATTTTTTCTTTTTATCCTCAATAAATGTGTGCTGTCTTAATGAGTCATTGATCATTTGATTTGTTCCGACGGAAAGATTAATTCAGGAACAAAGCAAGCTCAGAGATGCCAATGCTGCTGCTGTGGATATGTTTATAACCCTTTTATTGGCGAAATAGCTCAAAACAGACAAGGCTGTGAAAAATGTAAGTTATTATATTATTATATTACACTTAATATTAACTTAGTGTTTATTGAATTCTATAAAATCAATATCAAATTTGCAGTCATATTGATATTCGGGAAAATGAATATCATGACCTATGATCTCACCTGAATAGATTCCTTGAAATCCAAATGTCATCAAGCAAACAAAAAGGGGCTGTTATTGCTCACTATTAGATAAGTGTTAGTCTTTTCAACAGATGATACCAAATGTTGATAAATAACAATCTAAGTTCAAATAATCAGCTAATATACAGACATCTAAAGGAAACAAGCAAGGTCATGCAATGTGATTCAGTGTCAGATGGTGAAAAGTCTCATCTCACACACCATATGATGTTTACACGGTTACTGGGCTTTGGCATATGAAACAGCATTCACTAAACACTGTCAACAATACATTGCATGTAATAATTATGCTTATATAAATAGTACTTATTAAAACCAAGTCACATCAAAGTCTCATAACTGTGCATTTCAAATTTAATGAAGCTGCTAGGAACAAACTTTTTTAATTTCAGTGCAATGTTGATTGAGATG
The DNA here is from genome assembly GCA_021397915.2 of Tor tambroides. Classification (NCBI taxonomy): domain Eukaryota; kingdom Metazoa; phylum Chordata; class Actinopteri; order Cypriniformes; family Cyprinidae; genus Tor; species Tor tambroides. The sequence goes on from JAFVLL020034492.1 coordinate 136,273, forward strand.
CAGCATCTTCTGGAACTTTATCCACTGGTGTTGCTGATGGACAGAAGATTGCTCTGACTTTATGAATGGCACTATTGAAAACATGACTGTAAAACTGCAACATGTACAGCTGAGTCATCATATCCACTGAAGGATAAAGCTTCATTTAAAACCTGCATATTCATAGTCTTAAAAACACAACTCTTAATAATATTAGTCATTGCTGAAATCCGACATTTATATGTATGTAGCACATCTGGCAGACACTTTTATTGAACTTATGATGCATTCACACTACCCTCCAATAATACTGACACTTAAACCCATGACCTTGACAATCTCTTGCCTGCTGCAGGAGCTATAGGAACATACTCCTGTCAATAAACCATGCATGCAGTGACATTATCAAAGAGCTGCTATTGACAGAAGCACAGCAGACTCACCAATGACAAACATGCTAAATCTTCAGGAACACATGGTTCGTTCAACAGCCCTTCAATGACTATTGTTACAAAATTCAAGATAAACCGAAAACATGTCATATAGATAACAACAGGCAAAAATAGCCCATGACGTCATGTTCAAACAGTCAAATCACAGGCAAGCTGAAATCTAAAATTGGTTAAAATACCCAATCTTCTTTAAAGCAAAGCCCTCACTTAACTCTTTGAAATGAAGTTTGTGTATCACACAGTCTAGTCTGTTTTCATTCCCTGAATCCTCTTTAATTAGCCCTAAAACTAAATTTTCTTCCAAACAAACTTTCCAGTGGTGTTCATACCTGAGCCCATTATAGAGCCGCTGTGCAATGCAAATGTAAACCGTTTTAGACATTTGCAATTCAAATCTGAAGCCACTGGTGAAGAAAAATATTATATTATATTATATATAAAATAATTCCTGATGAGTGCTGTCTGCTGTGCCTTCAGGGAAGTTTATCTTGCAGAATACTGTTAAAGACTAATACTGTTAAGACTAGGTTATGAAACTAGATGGCACTACTGGGTAAGCATGGAAGTACTTACACAACACTTTTGAGTAGAGATACAATATGTACGGAGACCCACTTCCACCACATAAAAAAAATGCTTGATAAATCATAATTATAAAATGAAATGTCATAATTAAGAGATGAGTTGAAATTATGAGACACCAAGTCAAAATTCTAAAATAAAACACGACATAAAAAGTCAAAACTATGAGATAAAAACTCACAATTGACAATTTGACTTTTTCCAACTCTTATCTCATAATTATGACTTAGAATCCCAAATTTTTCACTTTTTATGTTATAATTTCACCTTTTATGTAAGCTTTTATTCACATAATTATGACTTAGTTTCTCATAATTTTGACCTGATATCATAATTTAATTTTCTATGTCATAATGATGGCTGTTTCTCATAATTGCGACTTTTTATCTCATAATTATGAATTAATATATCCTAATTTTTACTTTAATGTCATAATTACCATTTACCAAAGTAAGATTTTTATTTATTTATTTTTTTTTTTTGTGGTGAAAATTGGCTTCCATAATAATGAGATTTAAAACAGTATGTAAAAAGGTTGTAATGAGTTGCAGCAAGATCTAGAATAACAGAGTAACAGAGTGATCACTGAAGTATATTGGAGTCAGTAAAGGTATTTTTAAAAATGTGAGTGGAGGGAATGAAGAAGTAAAGCATTTGCAGGTAGGTGCAAAAGGAATAGGTTCTGTATGCTTTTATTTTATCTTTTATTATATTTTATTTTATTTGCACTAACACTTTTGTTATGTTAGAAATGTCAGAAAAGTCAGAAAATGTCAGCAGGCAAAAAATGGTGACTATGGTAAATGTGAAGATGGTGCTGGGTTGTAAAAAGTGTTGTAACTGCGTTGAAGCAAACAGTATTGCACAGGGGGGTTATGAAATCAGAAAGAGTGTAGCACAACAAGAATGAGCTAAATATAATGTATCTTATACAGAAGTGGTGAAAACTGTTGAAATGAAAGGACCAAATGAAAGAAAAAGGAGACTAAAAATGTAAACATACTATATGCAAACATGAATGCTTGACCAGTGCACTGCTAGTGGGTGGTACTGTTAACTTGCATTCTTGTGTTGCTGTGGTAGTAACAAACCACATCTCAAGAGATAAATTTACCTTCAAATGTCTCATGTTGTAGCAAGAAGTTGTTACGCATGAAATTGAGCTTGTTTCATCAGAAGCTTTTGTGTTTACATAGCAGGGGCCCTCAGTCTATGGGCCAAGGACGGTCCCTTGGTGGACAAAGACTGAGCTGCTGTTACATATGAAACTGAGTGCTTGGCCTACCTCAATTTTAATTTTATTTCATATATTAAAAAATATGTATTAACTTTGGATGAAGCTTTGTAAATGTAAAATATAAAGCAAGTTAACTTAATATATTTTATTTTTCCTTTTATTATATAGGTATTGTCAAGCAGTGAATTCAGGTTAAAATGGAGAGGTAAGATGATAGGGGAAGAAATGGAGGAGAATAGAAGACACTTCGGCTGTGGATAAGAAACAGACAAGTTCAAGATTATAGTAAAGTAATTCCTATAGGAGCTGGGTTACTGATGCAATATGTTGTAGTTCAGATATGGAAGAGGAGAAAATCTATGTAATAATTAATTGTTAAAACCCTTGTCTAAAATTAGTTTTGAACGATCTAATGTACATTGCACTGTATAGGGGGAAATGACAATGGATGTAACAATTGTCACGGAATGGCCCGTCTTCACCGTCACTGATCACTGTCACCTGTTTGTCTTCTATCATCACCCGCACCTGCACCTCATCTATCTCCAATCACCACGCACTTAAAATGACTTCCCTCAGTTCACTCCTGGTCCGATCTTGAAGTATTGTGACGTACAGACACCTCAAGGACCGACGCTCTCAAACTAGCTCTGCTAGCTGAGTATCCTGCCTGCCATTACTTACCTTAAGTTACTTACCTGTTGTTTTGTTCCTTGTCGTCCTCCCAGCTCTCGAAGTCAGTTTCTGTGGCTTCACGGAACGCTCTCCTTCGCCTCCTGGAGTCAAGAACCTTTGAGACCTGTGGGAAGGAGAAGCAGTGGATTAGTCCTTTGTGCACAGAGCACCATTGTCACTAATGAGCTGTTACTCACCTGTCTGGAAGACTATCCTTCACCTGGCACCTTGCACGAACTTGAATAAAGCTCTTACTTATTTTTACTCACCTACTGTGTCTGTGCTGATCCGTTACAACAATGATAAGATGTAAGATTAGCTGACGTGGATGTAACCTTATCATGTTGTTCTTTTGGATGGATAACTAAATAGAAAACTATAAAGAACTGTCCTTTGAATAATAATATATTCTGTATATATTATAAACTTAAATTATGCTTTCAAATGGGACAAGAAGGGTGACAAAAGACCTCATAGAGGTGACAGTAGAGGGCACTATTGAGACTCTTTTCAAGAAAAGAGATCCAGAAAAATGAGAAGGAGTGCTATCTAGATTTAACGGGTAGTCACAATGTTTCTGGGAGTTTTACTTTAGAAACTTTTGTTTTTGTTATTCCTATTTCCGTATAGAAAGGAGTAAAATGTGATGTTTATTCAGTCTCATCTTATTAATAATTCCCATTTTTGCTTTAAATAGCCTATGTTCTTTAACGTTTAAAGTCTAAAGTCTTAATTTATAGCTATGGTAACTAACATACTTATAATTCCCACTTATAAAGCCACCCAGCTTTATATCAAGCTGAGGAGTGTCTCACTGCAGCCCACAAGATCCAGGGGGCGTGGTTGGATCCAGATCCAACTCCTCCCACCTTACATATACCTAAACCTACCCAGCTCCACCCCCTGATCCCTAAAGCCACCCATCTCCACCCCCTAGATGTGGATCCAACCATGCCCCCTGGATCTTGTGGGCTGCAGCGAGCCCTACTTGGGCTGATGTAAAGCTGCTTTGACACAATTTGCATTGTTAAAAGCGCTATACAAATAATAGGGACTATAATTCATAAAGAGAGCTTTTTTATGTTAGCATATTCACCAGACAATAAGTAGCCTACACAATTTTGATTAGCCTACGTAAAATCAACAACAGCTAAATTTCATGCATAAACAAAAATCTGGCTCTTAACCTCTTTTTCCTTTATTGAAAGTTGATCCAGACAAGTGGAAACGATCTCTATTATTTTTAAAGCAGTCAAAACTGTATAGGCCTATCTCTATAGCCTATTTATCCGATGTGTCCACTTAAGGTGTACATTTTATTTATTTATTTATTTATTTATTTATTTATTTATTCATTCATTCATTCATTCATTCATTCATTTTTCTTAACCTGGGAACACATCCCTTAAGAAATTAACCATGGTTTTACTACCAAAAAAAAAAAAAAAGGAAAATATAACGGCGTTTGGCTGCCTCTTGCGGAGGAGGAGCTTAGCAGCAAAGTCCTGTCACGTGACCTAAATTAATATTCAGCAGCCATTCCGTCCGCCTTTCAACAAATCAAGTAGGTCGATTGGGCAAACGTCACTCAAGAATATTAATATTCATGAGTCAGCCTTCGCCATAGTAGACAGCGGTCTATGGGCGGTACACTGACTGACTGAGTCTGCTGTGAGGAGGGAGATGGATGCGGCGCCGCTGTCTACCGGCTGTGGTACTGAACATTTGAAATATAACAATAGAGTGGGCTCGTTTTGAATGGCAACGATTTTTCTGAGGAAAGCAGCATGTGAGATGATTGTTTAAATGTTTAATGCGTCTTTGTGTGAGTAATTCTGCTGGTTTGTGCAGTGAATGAGATGGAGGCCGGTGGAGATGAAGAGGGAGAGGCTCGGGAGGTGAGAGATGATGCATGCATGAAAGAATAAATCTTCACTGCCTTCACATCTAATTATTATAACATTCTCTATTCATGAGCATAAATTAATCTCAGAGTAGTGAGAAAAGGGGAAATCCGAGATCAGGCTGTGGCTGTGTGAGTTAACCGGCTCTTTATTCATTCGAGGGTTGACACCCTTTTCATGTGACAGTGTCTGAGCATCTTTTTGTATGTCTCGTAATAGTTTAAGCAGATCATGCATATGATGACCTTACATTATTAGTATTTTTCCCCATCAGTTTGGCACACATAATTTGTGGTTGTTAATGTCACACCTCTTAAATCCACCTATTGTGGTTTCATGCATATTCATATTTCTTTTGTGGTTTCATTCATATTAATAGTTCCAATTACTGAATTAAACTAAATACACTGCATTTATTTAGATGCACAAACTAATGGAAGATTAAGAGTGACAGGTTTTAGTGGATTGCATTGTGTGTGTGTGTGTGTGTGTGTGTGTGTGTGTAATGATAAGGGAACACCTTTGCATGTGTTTGCAATTTACATAAAGGAGAAGGAATAATTGGTTTTGTTAGTTCCTCAGAGAACTGGCCTTTTCTGAAAGGTGCCTAGAGGTTCTCCAGAGGATTGCATCACTGTCACCATCTGAGAAAGCATGAAAGTATCTTTTCATTTTTTTTACCATAGGAAGATCCATAATCACAGATTGATTTTCAGAATAAACTTGCAAAAACATAAGAGTAAATGCATACATACCCTCACATCTACATCTGGTTCAGGTAGAGGAACCTCAGTCATTACTGTGAAGAAAACCAATAAAACCACAGCTTGAATAATGTGAATAAGAAACATTAATCCTATGTGATTTTCAGTACATTTATTCTGTTCAAAAGTTTGGGGTCGGAAAGATATTTTTCATGCTTTTGAATGTCTCTTAAGCTGAAAACAGTGGTGCTGCTTATTTTTTTGTGGAAGCCGTGATGCATTTTTTAAAGATTCTTTGTTGAATAGAAAGTTCAAAAGAACAGCATTTATTTAAAATAGGAATCTTGTGTAACATTATTAATGTCACTTTTTATCAATTTAATGCATCCTTGCTAAATAAAATATCATTTTATTTGGAAAAAAAACCTTGTTAAGTAACCCCAAACTTTTAAACAGTAGTAGTGTTTTAGCAACCGCTGTGCTCTCAAACTGTGTAATTTTTTTTACTCTTTATATAATTGTCTCAATATGGCCTCACCTGTTCTCTTCTTCAGTGCCAGAGACTCACTGCAGAGAGAGATGAGGCTGAGAGGCAACTCAAGCACATTAAACGGGGTAAGATCAATAAAGTCATCGTCTGCTTTTTTTTTTTTATTTCCATTTGTCAAGCATGTTTGTCATTCAAAATGGGTAGAAAAATATTGCAATATGCAACACAGTGTAGATTCTGTTTATAGGTGTGGTCTATAGTAACTTGAATATCATCATTAGTGGTACCGCAGCAAATTCATTTTCTGATCTTCTGTATAAACCAGAGGTCAACAATTAGCATCCTGCGGTCCAGATCCTGACTTAATCTGGACCACAAATCCTTACTCACAAATGAATACAACATTTCTTCATAGCACCCCACTTAACCCTTGCAGGTTTTTTTTGTGTGTGTGTGCTTTCAATTCAAGTCAGAAAGATTGAAATAACGTCACCGCAAAGCTGTAATTATAAGTGGGAAACTTCTTTAAGAGTTGGGTTCAGACCGATTGTGGACTTTACCGATACTGATCGCTAGATTGGTCCACACTGGGCAATACGGTTTAATCAGCTGATAGTTTTTAAAACAGATACTGAATGAAAACAACAACTGTGCTTTACTATTAAAAAAAAAAAAAAAAAAACAGTACTGAACCGTACTTTGTAAAAGAATAAAAATATTAATTATATATTGATCATTAAAGTGAAGTCATAGGTCATTAAATAATATTAAATTATGTTTTATTAACAAAGTTCGGGAGGAGCACTTTCAGATAATTAACCTAATTAACATGAGAGGAGCACAGTCAGTAATCAACCCAGTTAACAAGAGATGTGGTGTGTAAGAGGTGTGTGTATATATATACACAGCAGACTTACCTCTGTTCATTGGCAGTTTTCCAGCATCCCTCCGCCACCCCTTCTCTGCACTTTCCTGTCCTAACCTGTAGGGGGGGTACTCTGGGTTCGGGGCAAAATTCCGAGCTCAGAGCCCTCCGCTCGGACAGCACGCCAAATATGCATAAACTTTATTGTATTTATTATATGTAAGTGTGAACTCGTGAACAGAAGTAATAGACTATCGATGCCAATTGCAAAACGGATCAACCAGTCGACCTCTAATATTGATGATAAAGTTGTGGAAATTAATGGATTTTTGAAATTTACAATAAAATTAAGTTGCATCTACAAAATACAACAGTATTATACAATTACGAGATAATATAGCAATTAAATTTACAGCATCTTTATAAATTGAATAAAAACTAGTGCTGTCAAACGATTAATCGCGATTAATCGCATCCAAAATAAAAGGTTTTGTTTACATAATATATGTATGTGTACACTGTGTATATTTATTATGTATATATAAATACAAACACATGCATGTATATATTTAAGAAAAATATGTTATGTTTATATATTAAATATATTTATATATATGATATAAGAATATAAATATATAAATGTATATACATGTAAATATTTTCAAAATATATACTGTATGTGTGTGTATTTATATATACATAATAAATATACAGAGTACACATACATATATTATGTAAAAAAAACCTTTTATTTTGGATGCGATTAATCACGATTAATTGTTTGACAGCACTAATAAAAACATAACAAAACAAAAACACATTAATTCACAGACTTTATCATTTTGTCGAACAAAATCTTGCTGAATTGCTCTGACCAAATATCGTAGTTACAACTTCCCAACTCGTCAATACGAATTTCCCAGGAGGACTTGAATGCACTATTTCACTACTAAGCCGCCCCAAAAGTCTTAAATTTTCTTTGGTTTACACTTTAACCACAGAATTCGAAAAAGTTTGCACAATAAGTGTATTATTTAGTATTTGTGATTATTCTGGTGTCCATCAGACCTGACCTCAGTGAACTCCATACATCACCTTTTCACTCAGAGTAGGCGGTGAAGATGATCTCACTTGGCTCTTCCCACTAACTTGACGCATGGTGTTGTCTTATCTCACTTCCGATCCCCATGCCCTCGCCCATATCATCATGACATTACCTGGGGGCTCTTCTGAATGCTCCATTATTGTAGGTGTTAGCGCTTATTCCGGTCTCCATGGTTACTGGGAGCCGCCCGTGGAGATGCATTAGTGTTAAGGTGACCTTACCTGCTTCCATTCCATTTTGTGACATGTAAGGAAACCCAGCCTCAGTTACTAACTAATTTGTTAGCACTCTGACAACACTCTAGCGGCTGCCAGCTTTAGGAACAGAATCTGGAATTTGTTCACAGGTGAGAAAATGCAAATTTTTCTTTGCAAGTTTAAAAATAGGGTTTCATTTAACAGGGTTTTACTTGCTCATACATAAAAAGATGCCATTGCAATGTTGTTGTACTATACTGTGTGTGTGTGTGTGTGTGTGTGTGTGTGTGTGTGTGTGTGCTGTGTGTGTATATACATATATATATATATATATATATATATATATATATGACAGCATAACAGATTCTCTCTGCTGGAGTCCTATTTATGATTCAGTATGAATATACTTTCGTATGTCAGTTTGCATGTGATATTTCTCTGAGAATTTTTTAATCAAATTATCAATATCTAATTAATGTTATATATGCAAAATTATAGATATGATAAAGTATATCAGGATATCATTTTACCTGGAAGCCCATTTTAATAAATAAGTTGGATAGTGTGAATATTAGTTCACAATATTGTTACTGTAAGTAAATATCGTGATGAATCCAGTTGTATTTTAGACTGTTTTAGGCTTCTTTTTATCGGAGTCCTGGAATTGTCAGACATTCCCTAGGGAGGCAACATAGACTGAATTCAGCTCTCATCACTGTCTTGTTATATCACTAAATTATTGAAAATCACCAATCATGAATTATTTATCAGTAGAAAATGAATAGGCATCCGCTTTTCAACCTTCCATTGTAGTTCAAGCCAAACCCCTCATGCACTCTCATATCATTTCTGAAATGCAAGTCACCCTGAATTTGATTTAGTGAAATTAAATTCAATACGAATGCCTCAAAAAGCTAAATGCATGACATTTTTACAATAATCTTGTGAGTTATGGTCAATTTTTGTACCGCACTTATTAATTTTTTTATGCAATGAAATGGCAGTGTATTTATTTTATAACCTCAACCTCACTAAGTGCCACAAATTCTTGCTTGGCTAACATGACACAGCAAATGTCACAGCAGTTTGGCCTAGTTGCTGTCATACAGGACAATAGACTTGTGCTGGGTGCGTGTGATTGGTCTGTGTTCTGTTTAATGATTGGCTGCTGCAGGGGAACTGCTGTCGAGTATCTGGGAGGTACTGGATCTGCGTCTGGCAAAGCAGCTGTCTTCCACCTCCTCTTTGGGACGCCTGAGCGAGCTTCATTAAGAATACCCTCTGCACTTATGCAAATTAAGCTATCAGCCCCATTACTCAGCTTATTTACCTTTACACATTACATATCTTATCGTTTATGTGTGGAAAGAGAGAAACCTTAATATTTACATAAAAATGAATGCTGTTTGCATTTTAATGTAGTCTACACATCCGTCCTGGGTTTGGAGTAGATTATGGGTTTCAAGCAGAGGCACAATTAGTGCTGGAGTTGAAACCAAAATTGCTGGGTGGTTAAACCTGAACTGTTGAGATTTATTAAAAGAGCTTAATCGCTGTGATCAAAATTGGGATGGAAGCGCTTTAGACTAATGCCAGCCTAAGGTTGTGTTAAAGTGGCAGATAAATGCTTGTTTGAAGCAGTCTGGAAAGGATGCTACAGCAGTTCTTTAAGCTTTCGCCTCTATTCGACTGACTCCGCAGAGCCATATTTTGCTCATGCAGCATTAGGCGTGCTGGACTTGCTGACCTAGAATCTGCTCACAGAAGAAAGCCCAGAAGCAGGGCTCTCTCGGTCAATCATTAGAAGCCAAATGAGATGAGCAGATGACTGATCTGCAAGGGAAAGAGGGAGCCACACCCCTGTTATTGTGCTGCTTTATTTTTATGGGCGGCACGTGCAAACTCGCACACCCTGACTCAGAATCAGTGAGTGACCCAGATGTGCATAGATTGAGGCTGTTTTGCTTTTATTGTAACTAATAAATGCCAGGTCTGGTGATTTCTAAAGCATTTAGGTAGCTGACATTAAAATTTCAATCAATTTCAGCAGTGTTTAGCGTTTGCGATTTTGGTTTAATACAAAGTGTTTTACAGTTGTTTTTAGGGGTGTAACAATACACTGATGTCACGTATCAGTTCAATACAAGATACTGATCTCACGATACGATACTCTTACAATGCTTAAAAAGTCTACTATAAAAAGCCAATATAGAGTTAAAAATGGTACTCTTTTAAATGATTACACATGATAAACTGTTAACAAAAAGTACTGTTCATTAAAATCATACATTTGGTATTACATCAGAAATGGACATGGTCCATCTCAGAAAAATACTGTTCAGCCTAAAATTATGTTACACTCATATGATTGCACTTCCTGACTACATACATTTAAAAAGTTTAAAATAGTGTATTTTATTAAATAAAGCATTTTATTTTTAGTCTATTAATATTAAATTTATAAACATAAAGCTCAAATGTGTGACCTTCTGTGGTTTACCATATTTGATGTGCCATATTTGATGCCAATTATATAATATATTAATGGACATTTTTAAAAAAGTTTCTCCTGAAATAATTTTAGAATTTTTATCATATATTAAGTTGAAAGACTCTATATAATTATTTTATTTTATATTGTTTTTCTTTTGTACTTTCACTTTTTAAGACAAAATTGTTATGCAATGAGTGATGCAACTGAATTGTTTTTGCCATGAATATAGCCATTGATGCTGACATGGCATTAAATCATATATATATATATATATATATATATATATATATGAAGAATTCATTTGTAAAAACCGATAAACGGCACTTTAAATAAAAACGAGCTGATTGCCGCACGTTATTCTCCACATATAACGCAATCTGAACCCTAAACACATTTTGTCAACAAAGCCTGTATTGTCCACTTTCAAGGCAGCGTGAGTTCACGTTTTACTGCAGAAGCCGACAAGCCCTTGCTGTTTTTGAACAGAAGCCGATAAGTCCATTTTAGCGAATCAGCGCACTGTATTCAGGTCAGGTGATAAGGCTACTTTCACTTTGAAAAGACATGCTAGCTGAGAGGAGTTTCATCAAAGCTGACTTAAGTGATCGAGGATGGATAATTTCAACGAACTTGATGAACCTGTGATATCTTCAGGGCGTAAAAGTTTTCGGTTTTTGCAAATGAAATCTTCATATATATATATATATATATATATATATATATATATATGTGTATATATATATATATATATATATATATATATATATATACATATATATATATATATATATATATATATATATATATATGTAGATTTGATTTGCATATATATATATATATATATATATATATGTATATATTGTTGCATTTTTGTATTGCAATACATATTGTGACAATATATTGCTATACCCCTATTTCTTTGTTACCTCATGTTAATTGAAAAATATCAACTGCTCTTTATCTACATTTGATTACACAATGCACAGTATGCTTGTAGACAGTAGCAAGCATTATATGTTGGGTCAGTGGCTGTGATGGATCAGTAAGCTAAAAAATCGATGGAGTGCATATTTGGATGATTCTGATATGCATTCTCTTATGGACATTTGCATTAGTGAATTCTCTTTTGGATTTCGGTTTTAAGCATGAGCTCTGATAGCTGTTGAGAGCTGTGAACTTCACTTTGAACTGTCAGGTTATTCTCTCATTGGCTCTGCAGATCTGCGCACTGCAGCACTGCTGCCCATCCTGCATATTTAACAGGAAATGAAGAAAAATGTGCCTTAAACCGGCTGAATTTAAATAGTATTATAGTAATAGTTATATAGTAATTTACATGCTACCCTAAGAGCTGTTTTAACAGTTTGATCCATGTTTATTAATTATGATCAAGTTTTTTGCATGTTTGCTTTTTGTTGTGTCAAATGCCTAATATGATGTGATATCAGAATCATGATCACCCCCTGAATAAGAGGTCAAAGTGAGGCCATGCATTGACTACGACCTGCTTTCCATTCTCACAATGTACAGTATGTTGCCACATGAAAAGAAAATGAGGAGGGATATTTATTCTGTGGAAGGGCTCGAGGGCAGGCCGTTGATGTGTTTTTTAGATGCTATTTGTATGTATTTTAGAAATAGTGCAATGCACCAATGACTTGTTCAGGAGCCTGTTTGATGTGAGCTGCTCTGGCATTGCTATGACATCCGATCCTGTATTTGAGAGGCCAGTGTAGTGTATAGAGTTACCGTGCCGGTGCTTTGTAGCGACAGTCCATCAATGGTACCCAAAGTGTTGGGAAATGGTCCCTATTGTGAGCATGCAACTGATAACTGTCCATCGCATTAGACTCTGGTAATGTTTCACTGATAACAAAACCACATCTAAATGAAAATGTACTTTTTACGGTTGCTGTTTTTATAATCCTTGTTTTATATGCTGTTAATGAATCAAGTCATGTCATATATTTTCATATATGCCTCATTTCTGTTTTAATGGCTCATGCAACACTGTTTTTTCCTTGTAAATGTATTTTATACATGAAACCGCAACACTTGTGAATCATTTCTGCACTCTCAGAAATAAAGCTATGCTGTCACTAGGGCAGTACCTTTTCAAAAGGTACACTTTTGTACCTATGAGGTTCTAATATGTACACTTTAAGTATTAATATGTTCCTTTAAGGTACCAAAATGGACTCTTTAGGTATAAACATGTACCTTTTGAAAAGGTACCACCCCAGTGACAGCTTCTGTACCTTTATTTCTGAGAGTGTGTGCTTCTGGATTTGACAGCCCCCTCATGAACTGTGTAGGAGGTAGCTTGAAGTTCGCTTCAAGAAGTACTGTAAAGGATATAGCGGAAAACATGTCTTACACACACCTTTATTGCTTTGCTGTAAGGCTTTGCTGATACTTATATCTAAAACGTGTATAGAATCTAGATTTATATCTAATTGATTTAGAATTAGTTCCTGCATGATGGATTTCACTGTAAATATGACCTGATGTGCTTTAAGTTACTCATAAATGCATCTGATTTCTCTTCACAGTTTCCCAAATGGTGATTGAGGAAGTGAACGTACTACAGACCCAGCTTGAGATTGAGAAATCGTGCCGGGAAAATGCAGAGGCTTTGGCTACCAAGGTATTTACCCAAAAATACTGTACTCCTGTTTCTTTAGAAAACCTGGTAACACTTTACAATAAGGTTCCATTTGTTAACATTAGTTAACTACAATAGTTAACATAAACTGAACAATGAAAAACGCTTATTAAGTATTTATTAGATTCCAGCATTTGCAAATACATTATTGAAATCAAAAGTTGTATCTATTAATATTATTTAATGAACCTGAGATAACATGGAATGAACAATTGTATTTTTATTAACTAAAGTTATTAAAGATTAATAAATATGAGATTAATGTAACAAATGGAACCTTATTGTAAAATGTAACTGAAAATCTTAATGATTTTATCAGGTTATTTCTGTTTGTTGACATCTTTCAGCTTGTCATATATTTTTACTATAAAGCTATATAAGTATGAAAAAATAGGTCAACATGGTTATAAGCGTTGAACACAAATAGAGATCTTTTGCAGAATGTACTGGCTGTGAATTTGAACTTGAGATTCAGATTAATCTGATTTATGAATGAATATTTCAGAAAATTTTTGTTAAATTTTGGCACAATGTAAAAAAAATAAAATAAATAAAAATCTGTGAAATATACGATCAATAAAAAAGCAGGTGTGGTGTACCACAACTTTACCATGAAAAAATGGGAGCAACATTTGAAGTTTTACAGAATTAAATTAAATTTACAGTAAAAAACACATATTTAATTAAGTGAAATGTAAATATATCAAATTACTAAAATCTGTTTTTTACTATTTTAAAAATTTCAGTGACAACCCATCAAATGTGAGCTGTCAGAGAATCAATGTTAGTTTACATTTTTTTCTGTAAATTATCATTTATTTTTTTACTGTAAAATTACATGAAGTGCCCATTAGATCTTGTTACAGTTTTTCTCTGTATCTAACCAGTTAACAGGTTTTTACCGTATTATTTTACAGTCTTTTACTGTTAAAATTACATTCTTTGTTTATAGTGCAACCATAGCTATGACAAACGCCAAGCTTCAAATGTCACTAATTTAGAGCGTTAATCATATTGTTTTGACCTCTTTTAGTTGAACTGTGAGAACAGGAAGCTGAAGTATTTGAGCCTGTCCTCACGGCCGTGTCTGGACGAGCTGCTGCCCAGTATTTCTGACTGCATTTCCCTAGAGGAAGAGACTGAGACGCAAGATCCTGGCTCTGATCCTTTTTCACAGTATAAGCAGCAGGTCAAAGGTAAATATCATAGTGTATCTCATAAAATTAGTTGCAACTTAAGCATTCTGTCATCATAAGGGTACGTCCATTGCAACTTTTGATTTTTCCACAGATCTCCAAGAAACTGTGAGTTCTTTGCTGGAGGAGAAGAAGCAGTTGACCTGTCAGCTTCAAGATCAGCAGAGGCAGATAGAGGAGCTGACAGCGCTCGTGAGTAGCAAAGCAACATTTCAACTTTTTACTCAAATCGAGCTCAGTCGGGCTTGATGGCATTGAATGGGGGCTTGGACTGCAAAGTGTAGTATTTTAACCTGTTCCTGAATAATAAATGAGCTTGAAATGAAGCCTTAGTGACCTGCGGTATTGCTGATCCTAAAGGGATACCGGAGTAACAATGTCTAATTGAGTTTCTTAGCTGATAGTTTCTGAAACATGTGCCTCATGTTAATTTACAGACTGAAAAGGAGCAGGCCGAGATGAAGGAGCTTTATAAAACCATTGAGCAGCAGAGCAAGACCATTAAGAGGTTCAACAGGGGTGAGTACGGGCGTTGTGAACGCAGAGCCGCTTCATTTCCTCGCTTGTATTCAAATGCATGAGCATGACATCATCTGAAACGGCCTGCAGTGCATCTGTGCATGTGCTTTCCAAGAAGATTAATGTTCCCCACCAGCCCACTCACTACCGGCCACACGTCACGGTCCCTGATCAAATTATCTGTAAAAGATTCACCACAGGAAGTCCCTCTCTTCCAGCTGGGGGTGATGCACTTTGTTTAGACATCCTCCCAGCTCCCTCTTTGCTCATTTGTGTTATTACTCTGACTGGAATATTGGAAACTGCATAGCTCAAGTCAAATGCTGCACTGGCTTATGCTGAACTTGTCCTGCACATGCTCACCATTTAGTGGATTTAATTTTGTTTTTGTTTTTTTTTAATGACAGTTTTGCCTATGAAATTTGATGGAAGTAGCCATGATGTAAAATAGGTGATATATGCAGACATGTGATTGTATAGATAGATAGATAGATAGATAGATAGATAAATAGATAGATATTTATGTGTGAAGTCACATTGTTATTTAGACCTTGGAACCAAGAATTAGTTCTTATTTTGAACCAGTTTTTGTTTTATATGGAAGAATGCCATGACAGTGAAGAGACAAAACAACCAATTTCAATTATGAGCTGGTTCTTTTTAACGAAAACGTCTAAAAGGCTTAAAAAGTTTAGACCTTTCAAAAGTTTCAGGGTCAGTAATTTTTTTCCCCATTTATTTAAAGATGTCTCTTATGCTCCCCAAGGCTATATTTATTTAATAAAATTATTTAATGCAGTAATTTACATTTTAAATAGCTGTTTCTTTTATATATGTATATATATATATATATATATATATATATACTTTTAAAATATTAATATTTTAATATTAATATTCAAATATTAATATTTTACTTTATTTTATTTTAATCCTGTGATTAAAGCTGAATTTTCAGCATCATTACTCCAGTCTTCAGTGTCACATGATCCTTCAGAAATCATTCTAATATGCTGATTTGCTGCTCAAGAAATATTTCTTATTATTATGCTAAAAACAGCTGTGAGGCCTAATATTTTTGTGAAAATATAATTCATTTTTTCAGGATTCTTTGATGAATAGGAAGTTCAAAAGAACAGCATTTATTTGAAATAGAAAACATGTAACATTGTAAATATCTTTACTGTCACTTGAGACCAATTTAATGTGTCCTTGCTAAATAAAAGTATTCATTTATTTATTTTTTCAAAATTACTAACATCAAACTTTTGAGCAGTAGTGTATGTAAAAAGCATTACTTTTTATTTAGTATATTTGTTAAGTATATAGATAGATCCAATTATTCTTCACTTACTAAAAGAATTATTAATGTAAATGTGGAATCAGTAATTTACTATTTGTGTTGTCCATAGAGTAATCTATGCCTGAAATAGTGTCTTTTATAATATTTTTTGTATTATACCCTAAAAATATTTTACCTGGTTTATTGCTTTATTAGAATGAATCAGGTGTCATTGTTTATCTCTTTAGTGTCTATGATGGCCACTCATGAGTATGAAAACATGAAGGAGCAGCTGGATTTGGAGCAGAGCCTCAGGCAGAAAGCAGAGACCTATGCACATGAGGTACGGGACAAAACACATCTGAGTTCACTGCATCAATAAAACTGAAGTCCCTGCTCTGACAAACTGACCCGGTGACCTCAAAATCCAACCTAAAGACAAGATAAATGTATTTATTGACTGATGAGTATGCATTGTCCTTGACTGCCTGCATCACAGTAGTATGTTTGATTTCTCTTAATAGCTAAAGAAAAAAAAAATGAAGTTGTTTCCTAATGTTCATTTTCTCCTGTAGATGGTTGTGAAGCAGAAAGAAGCAAACAGACAAAGCATGATTCTGCTGCAGCAAGCAGATCCTAGCATTCAACTGCTCAAAGCTTTAGAAGATGTGGCCAGTGTGACCAAAACATTAGAAGAAGAGAGAATACAGCACCAAGAGAAGGTAGGTGAAACGTCAAAATTGAATGTGCAAAACTATAGTATAGGTTTTCTGTTTTATTAGCTAATGACAAAAAACATAAGTGAAAGTTTAACCGTATTTGCATGAACACAATAAGCCTAATCATTAATTGCATGATAGGATTAGACAACGGAATTAAATTTACTAAACCCCTTTTCAGCTCGAGCTTTTCATAGACTTCAGTCCTTTCATGAAAATTAATCCTTTAATATTCTTTTTTTTTTTTTATAACTCAGTTAACAGTTTTGTCTTATTCAATAGCCACACACAATCTAGTTTAATCAGGCGCTCAATAGTGCTGTGCATTCATCTGACTTACCTAATGTTAAGTGCTCTAATAATGTAATAACCTTCAGTAAATATAATCTTCAGGAAATCTCAAACGGAACATTTTTATTCTGTAAATTAATGCCAGAATTCACTTGCATTTAAATGACTGGTTTTAGATTTTAGGGCCAGATTTACTTACAGCTTGCACCAGCACAAACCCTTTTTGGCATTAAAAACTACTGGCAGGATTAACTAAAGACATTCAGTGATAAATTGGTGATGAAAAGACATGGACACGGTTATTTTTGTGGCTGACTTTATTGTATATGCATTTGTAGGAGTTTCCCTTTCAGACGCAAAATTTATGGGAGGAAAGTATTTAAATGAATCATGAAAAGTGATTTGCGATAGACAATTTTCTGTATTTGCACCATTATTTAATGCCCAAATATGCATGCAGAGCTGGGTAGATTACTCACAAATTGTAGTCTGTTACTGATTCCAAATTATATGACAAAAAATGTAGTTATTAATGTAATCCATTATATTACACATTTTAGGTAACATAATCAGACTACTTTTAGATTACTTGTGATGTAACTCGTTTATCACATTTCAGTTTCCCCACAATGTCTTGTTGGTAATACAGTACCTTTCAGTAACATGTAATATTTTTCAAACCACATTAAATGATAAACGCACGTGGGTGTTAGACTGTCAACACAACCACAACTATATTAAACCAACACAAATCTCGAAACACCAGAAGAGACATCCAGAGGCTTGACAGCTGTCATAATTAGGAGATTCATTCAGCATCTGTCTGTCATATATATATATATATATATAAGCTGTGGCAGCAAATGAAGAATTTGCAGATCAACTGATACTCATTACACATGATAGTTACCGCAATCTGAGCAAACTGGATGAGCAAGGAATGAGATGCGGCAATATTCGGTTCATGGAGTGGCAAAATTGTAGCATCACTAGTACTAGAACTGCTTTTGGTGGCAAATGTGATTTAGTGTCATCAGTCAATATACAGTCTGACCCACAATTGAAATCCAAAGAGCATGGATTCTAACTTCAGACGTCACGTAATCAATAGGCTGTGTTAGCAAAGCCATGTTTACAAGTCCGCCTGTAAATATGAACTAATTCTGTACCAAAGTCAAGGGCATTTAACATTTGGCACCAGTTTGGGTTCCATTTGAGTTCACTGCACCAATCCAATCCAAACGAATGACAGATTTCCACAGGAGCAAATCATTTAAATAAAACATGTATGGCCATTTGATCTATTTTTGAACATTGGTGCATTCAAGATTTCCTGAGAACTTCGTATTTGCGAGTTGGGAAGTCAGGTGTGTTCAAATCACTTTGGTCAGAGCAAGATGGTATAGAAGCTTGTTTTCGCCACTGAATAAAAAATGAAAAATTTTAATTATGACTCTCAAAATTCTGACTCTTTTTTCTTACAATTGCGAGTTTATATTTCACAATTCTGACTTTATAATTCACAATTGTGTGGGAAGTAAACTCACAATTGCAAGTTATAAAGTCAGAATTGTGAAATATAAACTTGCAATTGTAAGAAAATAATCAGCCTCTTTTTTTCGCAATTGCAAGTGTATATCTCACAATTCTGAGAAAAAGTTAGAATTGCAAGAAAAAAGTCAGAATTGGGAGCTGTAAACAGTTAAAAACGTGCAATTTTAACTTTATAACTCGCAATTGCGAGTTTATATCATGCAATTCTGAAAAAAGCGAGAATTCCAAGATATAAACTCACAATTGCAAGAAAAGGAAATCAGAATTGCCAGTTTATATCTCACAATTCTGACTTTATAGCTCGCAATTGCGAGTTTATTTTTCTAAATTCTGAGAAAAAAGTCAGAATTGTGAGATGTAAACTTGCAACTGCAAGACAAATTGTGTATTGTGAGAAAAAGTCACAATTACCTTTTTTGATTTTTTATTCAGTGGCGAAAATGGGCTTCTTTAAGATGGTGATTTACCTTATCTGCATGAAATTCAATAGCCCTATTCGGACGGGACTAGTTTTCTAAACTACGTTTGAGTTTCGATTCTTATCACCTGACGTCTGCGATTTTCATGTACCAATTCGGACAGGACTAACATCTCCGTGTTTATTACAGAGGTGGGAGGGGCTGTTTTGGACATCTGGGCGTTTCAGAGATCACGCGCTCTGTATGCGTGCATTGCGTATAGTCATTCGGATTGATTACCATAATCACAAAAATACCATGGTGAAGCTACATGGCTAGTATAGCAAAACCATGTTAATGTGTGGTTACTTTACTTTTACTTTAGTTATTTATTTGTAGTAAACCCGTGTTTAATTTTCATAAAGGTATGTAGCCTAATTAAAACTATGTAATTGAGTGCAGAAATGAACGCGAATAATTTTACCTGACGCTGATATTACAATAGCCAGTCTTAACAGTGATCTGAACGTGATCTGGCTCTTGATTTTATTATTGTTTTTTTATTTATTTATTATTATTTATTTCTTTGCTGGGATACAAATATATCAAACATGAGCGCGGTAAGAGCGTCTACGGTAATTCACGTTGGCCAAAACACACAAGGAAACGCGTTGTGGAAAAAAAAAATCACCGGCAATCACAGACATCGCATTCGGACGGGATTAGTTTTCTCAGAGGATCACTGAGTTTGCTGAAAAACAGTAGGTAATTTGCTCTGGAATTATTACAGAGGTTGTGTGAGAAAAACACAGACATGGCAGATTCGGACGGGATTAAAATCACCAAGTACGTCTGTGAAACACAAATTTCTCTAACGACCCCCTGTAAAACTAGTCCCGTCCAAATAGGGCTAATGAAATTTTAACTCTACATCTACAAAATGATGAATAAAGAATGTAAATCGGTGTGATTTTGCCTTTTTATGTTTTTATTAAATTTATGAAGGTGCTGTAATTTAAATAATATATTCTGTTGTAGATAGATAGATAGATAGATAGATAGATAGTAAATGAAAAACCAATAATTTTAAGCAAATTTTACCAGCAATACAGACAATACATCCATTGTGTCCGACATGTTTTTTTCACTGACACATGCCCACTGACTCTGGGCTTAAAGAAAATCCAGATTTGTGCATTCAACTCATAAATACACTTTTCCTGACTTGAACTCACCATATGTCCCATTTGTTTGCAGGTAAAAGCTCTAGAGGCTGAACTGGAAGAATGTGCTTTGCGTAAGCAGCTAGCTCAACTGCAAAGACAACTGGAGATATTAGACGAAGAAAAGAAAGAGACTGAGGGACGACTGCAGGAGGAAGAGAAGAGAAGCACTCTTTTGGAACAGAAAGGTAAAACTTAGGATGACTTTAAATTAGGGCTGCAAAACGATTACTCACGATTAATCGCATTCAAAATAAAAGTGTTTACATACTTTTAACATAAAATAAGAACATCAAAATGTTTACATACTATATGTGTGTGTACTGTATATTTATTATGTGTATATATATAAATACACACACATACAGGTATATATTAAGGAAAAATATGTTAGATTTATATATTAAATATTTATATTTATATATAATATAATATAAATTAAATTAAATACAAGTATATATATATATATATATATTAGTGCTGTCAAACGATTAATCGCGATTAATCGCATCCCAAATAAAAGTTTTTGTTTACATAATATATGTGTGTATACTGTGTATATTTATTATGTATATATAAATACAAACACATGCATGTATATATTTAAGAAAAACATGTTATATTTATATATTAAATATATTTTTATATAATATAAATTATATGAATATAAATATAAACTTTTAAATACATGTAAATATTTTCAAAATATATACTGTATGCGTGTGTCTTTATATATACAAAATAAATATATACAGAAGACACACATATATTGTGTAAACAAAAACTTTTATTTTGGATGCGATTAATCGCGATTAATCGTTTGACAGCCCTAATATATATATATATATATATATATATATATATATACATACAAATATTTTTTAATATATATACATATGTAACCCTGGACCACAAAACCAGTCATAAGGGTCAATTTTTCAAAACTGATATTTATACATGAATAAATAAGCTTTCCATTGATGTATGGTTTGTTAGGATCGGACTATATTTGCCCGAGATACAACTATTTGAAAATCTGGAATCTGAGGGTGCAAAAAAATCAAAATATTGAGAAAATCGCCTTTAAAGTTGTCCAAATGAAGTTCTTAGCAATGCATATTACTAATCAAAAATAAAATTTTGATATATGTACCGTAGGAAATTTACAAAATATCTTCATGGAACATGTTCTTTACTTAATATCCTAATGATTTTTGGCATAAAAGAAAAATGGATAATTTTGACGCATACAATGTATTTTTGGCTATTGCTACAAATATACCCCAGCGACTTAAGACTGCTTTTGTGCTCCAGGGTCACATATATGTATGTGTATTTATATATACATAATAAATATACACAGAACACACACATATAGTATGTAAACATGAACTTTTATTTTGAATTAATCATTTTGCAACCCTACTTTACTGATACTGAAAGTTCTATAACAGAGAATTTAGGCATAAACTGCAGTGACCCACATACAGTAACATCCGGCATCCTTTTGTCGTTTGTCACAGTTAAAGAGCTGCAGGAGGAGAGGAGGAGCTGTGCATCAGCATCAGGCCCCTCCCCTGGGACTGCTCCTCCCCCTGCGCCTCCTCCTCAACCACCTCCCCCTCCTCCACCCCCACCTCCTCCACCTCCCCCGCCTCCTCCCTCCCGCTGTAACCCCCTCAGGTAACGCTCCACTTTACTGCGCTGAAGCCCAGCCGTCATACACAATCATTAACAGCGGTGCTGTTTAACATCTAATTACATCTCTCTGTTTACGGCAGCTCTCTCATTGCCATTATGAGGAAATCTTCCAAGGGAGGTAAAGGAGCCCCCAAACTAGAGCAAGCCCCAGGTAATTGCCCCTACAGTCAGAACAGTGTCTTTTTATTCTCTTATTGGTATCTGGACAAACACACTCTCTTTTGATGCAGTGAATGAAGCAGTGGACGATGTCAAAGTCAAAGCTGTCAATGAAATGATGGAGAGAATCAAACACGGCGTGGTTCTCAGGCCTGTGAAGAGTCAGGACACTAAGGTGAGTTTTTGAACCTGGACCAAGATTCATAGTTTTATTGGCTCCCTTTATGAGTTTTTGAGTCAAATTGGCCACACCCCACAGGATGTTGAATCAGAATGACAGGAAGAGGAGCAGAGTGTTTTAATTTAACCATACCAAAAATAAATCAAGGTTTAAGGTTTCCATTTGGCAAACCTGCTTTGTGTTGTTTGGCTCTATTTTGAAGACTTTGAGGCAAATTTTAGCATTCTATGAAATTAAGTGTTTTTCCTTCATGGTCTATAAAATAAATGTTAATTTTTTAAATACGATGAAATTTGTGTAGACTAAATACAAATATATTCAAATGTCACTTCAAAGATTTACACTAGCGGTCAAAGGTTTGTCAGTAAGATTTTTATTTATTTATTTTTTGAAAGAAGACTTATGCTCACCAAGGCTGAATTTATCTGATAAAACAAGCAGTAACAACAGAAATATTGTGAAATATTATTACAATTTCAAATAACTGTATTCTAATTGAATGTATTTTAAAATGTAATTTATTCCTGTGATCAAAGCTGAATTTTCAGCATCAATACTCCAGTCTTCAGTGTCACATGATCCTCCACAAATTATTATAATTTGATGATTTGCTGCTAAAAAAAACATTTCTTATAATTTCCAGTGTTGAAAGCAATTGTGATGATTCATATTTCTCAAAAGAACAGCATTTATTTGAAATATAAATCTTTTGTAACATTATGAATGTCTTTTACTGTGACATTTGATGAATTATTATTATTACCTAAAATGCTGTGTGTTTGATAACATAGGTGGTTCATACTGTAAAATAAACTTATTGTTAAAAAGTAAAATGACAGCACTACTGTTCAATTAATTTGAATTTCAGTCATTCTAATTTCCAATTTAATTATCCTTTCTTAAATTCAAACTACACTTGTTTTGCACCTCAATGTGTGTGTGTGTGTGTGTGTGTGTGTGTGTGTGTGTGTGTGCACTGATTGATGTTCTGTTCTGTTTTCTCTACTCTGTGACATCATCTGCTGACCTCCTCATTGCAGAGATTTGGCGCTAAGGTATGTTCAAATCACACATCTTGTTTACAGTGTTTAACAACAATTATTACACCAGATCACTGTTCCACGCGCACCAGTGTTAAACTGCTCAGACCGCTCTGTTGCAATCAAAACAAATCCTGTGTTTTACAACTCAGCACCATTTGGTCAATATAAAGACCCTGTAGAAATGGTTCATAGCATTTGGTCGTCCTCCCTGAGGAAGGGCCGGTCATTAAAGCATTTTGTGTATAGAGAGTTGATGGGCTGAGAGGGGATCCATCTTGTTTAAGTTATTGATGGGCAAAGCCACCGAGATGATCCTGAGGCTCAGAGGGGCTGTATAACTCCTGATCAATAGCTATAGTCCTGACTTTAGAGATTGCCTGCTTCCCATTATGCTGCATTTTGGCTTTCAGACATCAATTTAGAAGCACCACATGCTGTAGCTGCTTGTTAGTAATTTAAGTTTAATGTCAGTAATGTTTTGGTGATCAATATCACCAGTGTTATTTTAGTATTATTTATAGAATTTTATAGTATTTAATAATATTTTAGTTTATGTTATGATTTTGTTATGTGTAATATGTAATTTGTATTATTTTTCTTATAATATTTCTATTTAGCTTTTAATTTATGTTTATTTATAATTTTAGTCATTTTACTACAACTCGAATACAACATTTATTTCACTTACATGACAAGGCAACGTTTCTCATTTTAGTTTGCAAGTTTAAGTTTTTAATCTAATATTTATATATTATTTCAGCTTTATTTCAATTACCAGAACATTTTCATTATAATGTGATGATTTGCTTCTAAAGAAACATTTATTATGAATAATGCTGAAAACAATCGTGATAAATAATATTTTTGCTCAAACCATAATACATTTGATGAACAGAAAGCTCAAAAGAGCAATATTTGTTTAAAATAGAAATAATTTGTAACATTTTAAATGTTTACTGTCACCTTTAATTATTATTATTTTTATTATTGAGTAGCTATGTATAATCCGTGTATGATAACATTATTTTCACGCTGTAAAAAATAAACATTATTAAAAAGCAAAATTAAAGCACTACTGTTTAATTAATTAGACTTCCAGTCATTCTCATTTCCAATTAAATTCTACTTTTTAAATTCAAATTACACTTCTGCATGATTGCAACTCAGTTTCAGAAACTGAATTTAAAAGAAATTCTCATTCATTTCTATTTATTTCAGTTACTTGACATTGCAACATTTCTATATTTAGTTTTTCAAGTTTTTAATCTAATATTTATATAATGTTTTAGCTTTATTTCAATCACTAGCACATTTTTTGTAGTTTAATTGACTTTGTTCCTGACCCACAGCAGCCGAGCCCAGTGGCAGCGGCAGCAGCAGCAGCAGCAGCACCAGTGGAGGAAAAGCAACAGGAAAGTGCAATGGAAGAGCTGAAAGGCATTCTGGTAGGCTTTCTGCATGCCATTCAGTCACCTGATTTTGATTATGAAGCCAGCTATCGATCCACAGATTACAGAAAATATCCATTTTCTGTTTGTTTACACAAAACAGTTAAATGATAACCTGTTCGGTAGTGGTTGCAAGAATAAATAAATAAAACATACATTTGCTCAGAAATGCCAGATTGCAAATTTCGTTGCACTGAAACTTCTTTCTGAATTGATAGGAGACGGTGAAGAAGAGTCCCAGTCGTGGTTTCCAGGACGTAGTTCATGCTAAAAAGGACAGTGAACTGGAAGTAATTCTGAGGAGGAGACGCAAACAGGCCTGTGATCCGGACACAGAAGGCAAGAGGATAAACTCAACATATGAAACACATGCATTTACTGTGCATTTACTATTTAAGCAGGAAGTGTGACGTTTAATCAAGGGGCTTTTGAAATAGATTGCAGGTTTTAGTTCACAACCATGAACCATGAACTTTTTTTACTAGTCAGAGAATTATGTTTGGGCAAAATGAGTGTAGAACAAAATTGGATTCAAGATTATTGAAAATACCCTAAGCAACTTGAGCGAATAATGAGAATCTCTCATCTGTTGCTCTGTAGATGTTGGGCAGCTGAGTAAAGTCTCCTCATCAAACAGCCTGAACGGCCGACACAGTTCTGACTCTGGCAAAGACACAGAAGGGCCGGGCAGCAGCTCTCTGTCGGGTAGCGAGCGCGGATCAAGAACCAGCTCGGACTCGGGCCGAGAGCCAGCCGTGGCTCGACAGAGCTCCGATTCTGTCATGGAGTCCAAAGGAGCCGCTCAGACAGAAAGCGTCTGCAGATCTCTCACTGAGAAAGAGCCCACTGAACCAGTCCCCAACGGGTGCTATTCAAGGTAAGGTTACGCTACGCTACTTGTTTGTTCAGCAGTGAACCACAATAAATACTTTAAAGGAATAGTTCATCCAAAAATAAAAACTTGCTTAAAAATGTCAGGCCATCCAAGATGTAGATGAGTTTGGAGATTTGGATTTGGAGTTATGTAGCATTACATCACTTACTCACCAATGAATCCTCTGCAGTGAATGGGTGCCGTCAGAATGAGAGTCCATACAGCTGATAAAAACATCATTATAATCTACAAGTAATCCACACCACTTCAGTCCATCAATTAACGTCTTGTGAAGCGAAAAAATTCATGTTTGTAAGAAACAAATCTCCTCATTTTAACTTTAAACCATCACTTCTGGCCAAAATATCAGTCCGGAATCCATAATAACACTTCCTCCAGTGAAAAAGTCAATCCCTGTAGTCTTCTCACATCAGAATGCACTCACATATTTGTTTAGATCTTATTAATCTGTTTTTGCTTGATCTGTGCATATTTCTCTCCTGATTAAGACAAGACAACTTTTTCACTGGAGAAAGCAATTTTATGGATTATGGACTTGGTTTAAAGATCAAACACACTTACAAACACAGCTTTTCACTTCACAAGACATTAACTGATGGACTGGAGTGGTGTGGATTATTGTGATGTTTTTATCAGCTGTTTGGACTCTCATTCTGACGGCACCCATTCACTGCAGAGCATGTAATGCTACATTTCTACAAATCTGTTCCAGTGAAGAAACAAACTCTGGATAGTCTAAGAGTGAGGTCATTTTTGTGTGAACTTTAAGATTGTCAAATGTTAAACTCATATTTATATATAAGTATTATATGAACTGTGTTAAATTGTTATCCATTTTTGCTTATACTTTTATAATCAGTGAAATGAAGGATGGCGATCCAGAGAAGTGGGCGGGGCCCAATGGGATCGGCCAAACAGCTGCAAGTGACAACCTGCAAACCACCATCAGCTCCTCTGCACAAAGCCCCAATGCAGCAAACAGTAGCACAGACGCCGAGTGTTAACGGCAAGTGGCGCTGCAAGGACAGCTGCATTATTTGCACAAAACCATGCTTTCTAAATTTGTTTATTCCAAATTTAAAACCGACCGTTCATATTTGAAATGAATATAGAAAGATCATTTCATCATTTGCAGCTTGAAAAAAAACCATCTTACTAGGCACATTTTTTCCTTTCAGTGTAAATGTACTGTACCAGTAAACACAGGGTGTTAAGACGTTAGAGACATCAGTCATACGCTTCAGTTTCACTAAGCACAGTAGTTGCTATTAGATTCATCTTGGATTCATGGATTCAACATCTGAGTCACATTTCCATAAGAATGCAAGCAAGGAAACTTGAATGATGAAGAGTGTAATTTCTGTGCCACTAGCAGCAGAATTTAAGCGACCTGATCAAGGAAATCCTGGAGAAATGATCGGCTAACAGTCCCATTCATCTCAATTCATCTGAGACGGAGCAGAACCTCACGGATGTACGTGATTTATGAGCTGCCATCTTTGCAACCTTTGCAATCCCCCTCATGTCATTCCAGAGCTGTACAGCTTTCTTTCTCCTGACGAACGCAAATGAAGATATTTTGAGAAATGTCTGTGTTTTTTGTCCACACAGTGGAAGTCAATGGGGTCCAAAACATCACTAGACCCCACTGACTTTCATTGTAAGAAAAGCAGTTTCTTCCCTCAAAATATCCCTTTAAGAAATATGCATTTTGCATGCTAACAAGTCAAACCTTGATGCCTTGCGCCCAACTGACAACCCTGGCTCAACCAATATCGTGAGTTTAGGTCAGGACTACTTGTTTTAACAATGGCAGATGCTGCTAGTGGCACAGAATATACTTCAGATTCAATGCAAAGCAGTAAAACAATCCTGACAGAATCACTGCACTGCACATCATGGCACCTTTGCTGTTACAAAAAGGTCCTAAGTGTGAACTAGACTATCCAAATTAATCAAGAGATGCAATTTTAAGCCATTCAAGCGATTCTTTCCGTTAAGAGGAACTGTTGTGGTCTGTTCTGTCTACCTCTTAAGACACACTCACCTCTTGGGGATCTAAATCGCACATCCTAGATGTTAGGAAAATGAATACCATCGAATCATGGAGGGCTACGCACCCATGTCTTCCAGCCATTTCCAAAACTTTGCACTGCATGAATGCACTGTAGAAGAGTTTGGCTTTGATCGACAGTTGCGTCTTGATTAAATCCGCTCACTAATTCTGAGCTGTTCCAATGCAATATCATCTGCAAATTGTAATATTGTGCAGGATCAGGCTGCCTTTAATAACTGCGAATATTTGCCTTGTGACTTCTCTTGTCTCGAAGTGGATCATGTTAATGGTACGACATGGAGAATATTAATGAGACTGTAGGGTTCTGGTCATCTCAGTTGTCCTGGTCTTATTGCTTAGCTAACAAAGGAAATGTTCTTAGAACTCTGGCTAATGTTCTGGCAAGGTTCTATCAAGGTTATTAACAAATGTTTTATCAGTAGCATTAATAGAATGTTCGTTCAATGTTATGTGGTCTTTAATAATGTTCTAAAAACATTAGCACAAAAGATGTTATTTATACGTTATTCATGGAACTTTTTTTTTTGTTTCATTTGGATGTTTTGCTACTTACTACTTGTTTCAGAACATTCAGAGAACATTTAAAGTAACATTCCCATAATGTTTGCAAAATTATAAAATGGAATGCATTACCAAAACACTAAAAAACTGAACATTTTGAATGTTAACCCTCTGGGCCTCTTTGGTCAGAACTGACCGTAAAATTCAACGTTTTTAATTTTAAAAATTTTTCACTTAATCGGAATGGAATGACACTTGGTGACTTTTGTCGCATTAGCTATGTAAACACACACACACACACACACACACACACACACAAACACACACACACAAACAAACAAACAAACAAAGCGTGGATGTGATTTGGATATATTAAAGAGTTTTTTTTTTTAAAAAAGGAACTTGGTAAAAAATGACAGTGGAAAAAAATAGCTCAAAAAAATTGGGTAAATATTGCATAGTACCATAAAATCCCCTTAAAATCCTAAATAAAAATTCAAAAATAATTTTGAACAAAAATATTTTACATCGATATTTCTGAAAAACCAGCCCGAAAACCAGCCCACACTGTAAAAAAAAAAATGTTTCAAAAAGTTGTTTCGTCTTAAAATAATTTGTTACCCCGCTGACTTAAAATTTTTAGTCAACTTGAAATTTTAAGATACTCAATGTTAATTTAAGGGACAACTGCAATATTTTAGTTGACTAAACTAAAAATTTTAAGTCGGCGGGGTAACAAATTATTGCAACAATTTTTTTTTTTTTTTTTACAGTGATTACAGCAGTTAGCTACAGCCCCCCAAATTCGGCATTCAAGGAGTGCAGATATTTGCCCCAAACACAATGAAATATTTTACTTTTGTGAAGCTTTGCTTGTTTTACTCTGGTTGAGTCTGCGTGCTGCTTGATGACACACAATATTTCATAAACAGGCTTCTTATCACTGTAGAAAGTGATAAGTTGACTTAACTTAAAAAAATTGAGGAAACCTGTTGCCTTAAAATTATTAAGTAATTAATAATAAAAAAAAGTATAAGTTAAGTGAATTGTCAATTGTCACTTAACTTTTTTAAAAATTATTATTTACTTAATAATTTTAAGGCAACGGGTTTCCTCAATTTTTTAAAGTTAAGTCAGCATCACTTTTTACAGCGTGTCACGGCAATTCTTACATAGTTTACGAGGTGGCTAATTCGTACGAATTCGTATGAACTCACTTGTACAAATTCATACGGTTTTTGCCAAATCGTACGTATTTTACGAGTTGCACAATTCATATGAATTTGTACAAATGACCTACACCTAAACCCCTAAACCTACCCATCACTGGGGTTTAGACAAAATCGTACGAGTAAGGTCGTACGATTTCGTATGAATTAGCCTTGTAAAATACGTACGAATTGGTCGTGAGATAGCATTGGAAAAACAGGTTATATTTCAAGGCTTCAGTCACGTTTGACCAGAAAGGTACCAAGTGTGACCAAAAAATGAAGAGGTACAGAGGGTTAAAAGAACATTCAAAAATAACATTTTCATAACTTAATAGGAATATTAGCAAAACGTTCTTTAAAATATATATTTGTTTGCTGGGTGCTCTGACATCTTTGATATCAGGCTCTCTGCAATAATATTTGACATGGCTGATAATTATGGTTGAAATTATGTATCACTTGTCAGAAAATCTGAATTGTTTTATTATATATTCTTGTTTTCACTCTGTCGTCACAAGTGATTCTGATAACCCACGTTGACGTGACTCATTTACACTCTTTTTTAATGTAGGAGACTGGTTTAAATTGCTCCTTGATTTTTCACCACTTCTGGAATGTGTTTTGGCCTTACTGTATGCACCACTTCTTCCTTTTCAGCCTTATTGGAGTGTAGGCTTGATTTTCTATAAGACCTGAGAGGTGATTGATTACTTGTGATCTTGAAATGAGTGTGTTTTGAAGCTTAAACTGAGTGTACCTGTTTTTATTTAAATTGATCTGAATCTCCCTCTTCAATGTACCTTTTAAACAACTGAATAAACTTACGAAGAATTACAGACTGTTTTCTGTACCCCTTTTTCTATTTTTCAAACAAATGCATGTCAGCGTTACAACTCATCTTTAAACATTAAACACTCTTTTTAATAAAAACTTGCATATATGCAAGGACACAAAATTTGTACCTTAAACGACATGCTCAAGTTTTTCAGTAATTGGTCTCTATTGTCTAAGAAGGTACTTTGAGTTCAGTTTAACATTGTGCAGTTAAACAAAAGAAGGTGCAAAACATTACAAAGAGTGCATTGAAATATACATGAGAGCATTAGCAGGTAATGCAACTGGATCTGCCAGTGAGAAACAGAACCTGGACATGTGCAGAGAGGAATGGCTGGAGATGACAGAGAAGAAAAGGACACTCAGCAGTCTACAAACTTTCAGGTTGGAGTAGAGAGTACAGCATAATCATACACATGATATAAAGCTGGCCTTAACTTTTAATGAAGCTTGGTATAGTAAAGGTGATCATATTTCTGAAATGGAAATGGAGAAATTTCCTAGTTCAGTGGTCAAAATATCACTGAAATCTCACTTGTTATATATGAATTACAAAATGAGGACAATGTGTGTGTGTGTGTGTGTGTGTGTGTGTGTGTTTTACGATTATAATTAGTATGTTTGTGGGCCAATTCACACTATAAAAAACAGCAAGTAGTAACCATTGCCAATAGCAAACAGAATAAAACAATATTAGGACTTTTAGAAAAATATTTTTTGTCATAATTGACTTTTTATGGCATTTTATCATACTTATAAATTAGTACGTCATAATTTTGACTTTTTATTTCATAATATTAACCCTATTTTGTTATCATTTTGACTAACAGAATATTCATTTTTATGTTGGAATTTCGTATAGCTCTGTCGTAATTTTTTATATAGTATCATAATTTCAACAATATCATAATTTTGACTTTTTCATTATTATTTTGACTTCATATCTCAGAATTTTTGTCATATGTCATAATAATTATGATATAGTATCTCATACGTTCAACAATTTACACCATAATTATGACTTACTATGACTTACTAAAAATTTGAACTAAAAAGAAAAGTAATGTAAATGTAAAGTGAATAAATTATACTTTTTATTTCATATCGCTATGCATCTCACAATTTCGACAATGTCATAATTATGATTTTTT
This sequence comes from Tor tambroides, assembly GCA_021397915.2. Classification (NCBI taxonomy): domain Eukaryota; kingdom Metazoa; phylum Chordata; class Actinopteri; order Cypriniformes; family Cyprinidae; genus Tor; species Tor tambroides. The sequence continues at coordinate 168,005 of JAFVLL020034492.1, forward strand.
TATGTCAATTTTGGTTTTGTGTCTCAGAATTTTTACTTTTTATGTTGCGATTTTGAGTTTTTCTCTCATAATTATGATATAGTATCATAATTTCGACAATTTGTCATAATTTTGACTTTATATCTTAGAATTGTTACATTTTTGCCATAAATGTGACTTTTTCTCTCATAACTATTACATAATATCTCATAATTTTGACTTTATATCTTAGAATTTTTAATTTTTTGTCATAAATGTGACTTTTTTTCTCATAATTATTACACAGTATCTCATAATTTCAACAGTTTGTCATCGTTTTAGCTTTATATCTTATATTCGACTTTTTCTCTCATAATTATGACATAGTATCTCATAATTTCGACAATTTATGTCAAATATGAATTTTATCTCGTAATTACGCTTCATCAAAACATGTTTTATTTTCCTTATGTGGCTGAAATGCGCTCCCGTTCAGGCTTTGTAGATTTTCTTGCGCATGTCATGTCACTCCCGTACAGTAGGTGGCGGACAGTAACTTACAGATGAGGATGCAGCTTAAACACACGGCGAAGGAGCAGCAAGCATGGCGTCCTCATACTATCAGGAGATGCAGGAGGTGTTCAGGAATAACAATAAAAGCAGAGAGTTCCCGGCTCACAGTGCTAAAGTGCATTCGGTGGCCTGGAGCTGCGATGGAAAACGATTGGCGTCCGGATCGTTTGACAAAACCGCCAGCGTGTTCGTCCTGGAAAAAGACCGACTGGTGAGGTTTGGTTTATCATCTCTATCATCTGCAATACACACTGAATTATTCATATATGCTGATTATTGTTGTTATTTATATATTAAAATGGCATTTCGACAGTTATAGTTCGTTCTTGCTTTATTTAATACAAACAAAGTCCACGGCAACAACAAAACTAATAATTTTGGGTCTCCAAGGAGCTTTAAAACTCTTGGTGTTGTTTCGTTTATATTTACGTTACAGTGGTGGTCAAAATTACCAGAACACTAGTATTTTCAGCAGCTAAAAAAATGGTGTTAAGTCAGTTATTTCTATCTTTTGCTGTAGTGTGTCAGTAGAAATATCAGTTTACATTTCCAAACATTTTGCAGATCAGATCTCTGTGTGGAGCACAAAAATCTCACTGGATTATTACAATTAATGGCAAAAATGAATGTTTGGAAATGTAAACTGATATTCTCTTAAGACACACTACAGCAAAAGATAGAAATAACTGACTTAAATCCATTTTTAGCTGCTGAAAATACTAGTGTTCTGATCATTTTGGCCATAGTAAAACCATAGTAACTGAACTACAATACTTTAGGTAGCATTTAGTAGACGTGATCTTGCTCATTTCTGAACCTGTTTTTCACGTATCAGGTGAAGGAAAACAACTACCGAGGGCATGGAGACAGTGTGGATCAGCTGTGCTGGCATCCCACCAACCCTGATCTGTTCGTCACCGCATCAGGAGACAAGACCATCCGCATCTGGGACGTACGGACCACCAAATGCATGGCCACGGTCAGCACCAAAGGTGAAGCACTGAACCTATCTGTCATATCTGCTGTTCTTCTGAGGTTTATTCATATGTGGGATTTTCTCTGACAACTTTTAGGAGAGAATATCAACATATGTTGGAGTCCTGATGGTCAGACCATTGCTGTCGGCAACAAGGATGATGTTGTGACTTTCATTGATGCCAAAACGCACCGTCCCCGTGCCGAGGAGCAGTTCAAGTTTGAGGTCAATGAGATCTCCTGGAATAATGACAATGACATGTTCTTCCTGACAAATGGAAACGGCTGTATTAATATTTTAAGGTATGTTTGGTTGCAGTTGTAAGAGGCTGTTGGTGATTTCATGAAGTCAATTGTCATGTTTATGTCTTTATGTTTCAGTTATCCTGAGCTCAAGCTCATTCAGTCAATTAATGCCCATCCGTCCAACTGCATCTGCATTAAATTCGATCCCACGGGCAAGTATTTTGCCACGGGAAGTGCAGATGCGCTGGTCAGTCTGTGGAACGTGGAGGAGCTGGTGTGTGTGCGCTGCTTCTCCAGGTCAGTTCATCACGACTTTGACTTTTTATCTCACAGTAATGATGACTTTGACTTTCCATCTCATAGCTTTTACGTTTTATGTCATAAAGACATTTTAAAATAAAGAATTTTGTTTTATAACCATGGCTTTTTGACATAATTTTGACTTGTCTCATAATTTTACATATTTATACATAGCTTTTACATTTTATGTCATGAAGACTTCATGAAATAAGTTTTTGAAATAAAGATGGCTTTTTGTCATAATTTTGACTTGTCTCTTAATTATGAGATATATAGTCCAAACTATGGTTATGACTTCTGAAATAGTCAAAATTAACTTGAAGTTATCCCATAGTTTTTACTTTTTGTGTCATAAACACTTTTAAAATGGACCTTTTTGACTTTTTTACTACTTAACCTTTTTTTTTTTTTTTACTTTCTGTCATAATTTTTCTAATAATTTTGCCATATGTCATAATTTTGATGTATTTTCATAATTTATTTCCTAGGTCTGAAATAAAAAATAAAGTTTAGATGGGAACAACATAATTTAGAAATGTTGCCTTGGCAGCTAACTAAAATTAAGATTAGGTTACTTGTAGTGGAATTACTAAAACTAAACATAAATATAAAATAATAATAATAAAAATGGTGAAAGCGTATAACAGAATTCATACAGCTCAAATAATCTGAAATATAAAAATACAAGCTAATTCAAAATATTAATAATATATTTAACAATATAATTGCATATCATTGTTTTAATTGTTACATATTCACTATAACGGAAATTGGGGGGGGGTGCAATTAATGTAACCTGTATGCAAAATCTGTAATAAGTGATTTTTTTTTTTTTTTTGGGTCAATTTCAATTCCACAAAGATGAAAGTTCACTGATTGTAATTTGTTGACAGACAAGCACATTTGCCTTATTTTCATTACATATAATAATATTTTCTTAATATTTCTGAATCCCACAGACTAGACTGGCCTGTGCGGACGCTTAGTTTCAGTCATGATGGGAAAATGCTGGCGTCAGCTTCTGAGGATCATTTCATTGACATTGCTGAAGTAGAAACAGGTGAGCAGACTCATTTTGAAATGACCATGAAAGCTTGAACTGTGTTTTCTGTCTGACTGATGTTTGTTATTGTGTGTTATTTCTGTAGGTGAGAAGCTCTGGGAGATTCAGTGCGAGTCTCCCACCTTCACTGTAGCGTGGCATCCGAAGAGACCGCTGCTGGCGTACGCCTGCGACGATAAAGAGGGCAAATACGACAGCAACCGAGAGGCAGGCACCGTCAAGCTGTTTGGACTTCCCAGTGACTCCTGAGGACCAGAGTCTTCATGTGTTCAGGCTTACTCTGCAGCATCTGAAGTTTAATGGATGCTTCATTTGATATTATTGCTTTGTATTAGATTTATTCTTATTTTGAAGTAAATGCTGTAAATAGTTCAAAGATATTTTGATGTTCAGCTCTCATATTACTTGAGTTCCTGAACAATCAAGGTATCAGTTACAAGTATAAATAACTACTGCCAGCAGATCCTCTACTACAGAACATATTATGAATTCTGTTCATCTTTTTCCAAAAATTGGCCTGGTGACGTGGATGGAAGTCTAATCTGAGCGGTGTTATCATATCTGTGTAGATGACTTGAAAGTCATTTGACTTGCAGAGCATGTTGTTGTTGTTGTTGTTTTCCATAATTGACCATTGCCATTTTGTAAAAAATGTATTGGATTTGTTTCATCTTAACAGTCTTTTGTTCAAATGCATGCATTGTATCTCCAGTTTCAGAAGTGACCAGCAGAGGGCATCACAAGCTCAGAGGAAACAAGGCATTGCATTGCAATGCATAATATGGGCTTCTTTTTTTTTAATAGAAATAAACTTTATGTACTGTATTTTTTAAATAAAGTGTTTCATAAAGTATGATTGACCTAAAAGCCATATGACAAGTTGTGTTTTTTTTAATTTCATTAATTTAGGGAAAATACAAAGCACCATATTTTCATGTGAGCAGTGTTATTTTAGTATTATCTATTTTTAAAGTATTTATACATATTTTGAATAAGCTTTTATTTTTTACATTTTCAATTTTCATTTTAGTTTTAGTAATTTTGTGCATTAAACATTTTTGTTAGTTTTTTATATTTTTATTTTAGTACTTATTTTATTTCATTTAGTTGCGAAGGCAACATTTCTTATTTTAAGATTTTCATCTGTTTATTCTAAATTGATTTATATTTCAATTAATGGAAATTATATTTTTTATATATATATATATATATATTTTTTTTTTTAAATAGTTTAACATCACTGCATGTGAGAAGAAAAAAAAACAAATAGAAGAGGGACAAAACCGTTTTTGTTTAGTTACTTATAATTGCAAAGGGTTATATTTATTTTTAATTTTTTATGTTGTCCTGGGGCCTGTTTCATAAAACAGGTTTATTTCAGTTTGTCTGACTTATTGTCAGTTGATTTGGTTCAAAATAAGTCAGACTAACTGAAATAAGCCTGGTTTATTTGATAAACTTGTTTTATGAAACAGGCCCCTGGACATTTGCAAGTCTATTTTTGTAATGAGTAATGAAAAATAATATATAAGAAAAATATGGTATATAAACTATTGCCTTTGTTCATCATTTGGGATTTATTAGAAAAACATCCTACACTTGGCAGAGGCTTATACATACAGATTTAGCAGAATACTTTATTATTATCTGTGCCATATCATGATGGCAAGTTAAATATGATTTCATTGCATATACCAGACAAGGTGAATAGATGTGTGTCTCTATTCAGAACTTTTCTGTTCTTTGGCTCTTACTGAACGCCGGTGTGGTGATTTCTGTGGGACGGCGGTGTGGTGGAGGGTCACTGGAGGTGGAGCAAACAGCGGCAGTCTGTAGACTTGGAGCCGTCTATGGTCAGCAGGGAATAGCTGGTAAGTGAGATTAGGTTCAGCCCATCATTAATCTTTCTCCGTTGTGACAGACTTGCTCAGCACGTGCGTCCTCCTTGCCCACTTCAGGAGCCTGTAGTCTGGCTGGTGGCAGCTGTCCTCACCCTTCTCTGCTGATTCACCCCAGCAGGCTCCAGGATGTCTCACTTTGCCACTTCCTACATGTGACACGCTGCTGCAGGCGTCCTTCGATTGCTGCTTAATTACATTTCCTTAAGCAGAGCCCATTTCCCTTGTGATGTCCAGTTTCCAGGCTTTGGCTCATCACAATTATTGTCATCCTCTTTTTATGGTTGGGGATTTAAATCCATTTATTACTGTTAATCTTGCAGCTGTTCCTTATTTCTATGTATAAAAGTCTGTCTGAACTCACTAGGATTTCTGTTTTACAGTCCAAATTAAATGCAACATTTTCCATTAACAGTTTTATAAACTAATATATAATATTATAAAACACTTGGTTTACCTCTTATTGTGACACTGGCAGAATAAATGAATTAAAATTAATAAAATAAATGAATCTTTTTTTTTTATTCTAGAGACCATAATTATTCCGCTTATACTACGGTTACCACACCTCAAGAGAGACATTGTTCAAGTTTTATTTCAAGACTGTCAGGTTTTGATCCTTAAAATGCTTTTGTGTGGAGGACTAATTTATGTCAAGCCTCCCGCTGCTAATTACAAAATGTCATTTTAGAGCTAATAACGGATATGCAGAGTAGAGATTACAGTTTTTCTCAATTGCTTTGGCACATTTTTCGAAGCAGTCTTAACAATCTTTAAACTGTAAGTGCAACTGTCAAAACTGTTTGCTGAAACATCAGAACCCTATTGCATGTCTGCAAAAGGTAGTAACTCTCCCAAACCATCTAATTCATGCTTCAGAACCTAGTTGCGTCAGTGACTTGACCAATGCCACCAAAATAAAAAGCATTTTGGGGCAGTTGTGGCCTAATGGGGGGCAGTCGTGGCCTAATGGTTAGAGAGTCGGGCTTGTAACCTGAAGGTCACCAGTTTGATTCTCGCACCGGCAGGAATTGAAGGTGGGGATTGTGAATGAACAGCACTCTCACCACCTTTGATACCATGACTGAGGTGCCCTTGCGCAAGGCACCGAACCCCTAACTGCTCCCTGGGTGCTGGAGCAATGGCTGCCCACTGCTCCGGGTGTGTGTTCACAGGGTGTGTGTGCATTTGTTCACTACTCACTGCTGTGTGTGTGCACTTGGATGGGTTAAAGGCAGAGCACCAGTTTCGAGTATGGGTCACCGTACTCGACAATACGTCACGACTTTTTCACTTTCATTTTTGTCATTGTGTGAGCCACGCTGTTCAAAATGTTTAGATGTTTTTTCACAATGGAAATATTTGTTATATGCAAATTTCATTTAATTTCTTTTTGTGCAATATGCAAATTTATTTTTGTCATATCCAATTTTTTTTTTTACTTTTTTTTTGACAGACTGCTTTTTATATAGAATGTCAGTTTTTTCTGTGTATCACACTGAGCATTTTAGATACATATTTCAACAGTAGGCTTGTATGGGGAAAAATCAACACTGTAGTAGGTCTACACAAAAGAAATTAACATTTTTATTTATACAGTACATTTATTTTTGTAGAAATGTGTTACAAGTAAAATTAAATTTCACCATCGCTTATTCATTTTTACACACTCTGTTGTCTTCCCCTTACACTAACACCACCACTCATTCCTACACATCTTCTTATTGCTATTCCTATTCCATAGGCTACATTTCTACAGATAAATGTACTGTACTGTGTCTGATATTTATGGACTTTACACGCTTGTCTGATAGATTTTGATAGCTAATTGAACGGATCATTTTGCATGTGATGCCTCACATGATAAAAGAGCATTTATAAGTTGTGAAGAGTTTGACAATTTCACTGAGAATTAGGCTAGCTCTTCTACAGTTGTGCATTTAGTTATTGTGCAAATTTTAGACAATTGCACTTACTCATTTACACACGTGCCAAAACACGCAATTTGCTTAAATCAATAAGAAATTCAAATCTGATGTGAACAAGAAATTAATTGTTCAGACATCTGAATTTATTGTTTTGAGGGAAAAAAATCATGTGTGAATTACCTTAGTCTGTGTTCGGCAGCCGCGTCTCTACTAATAACGAAACTGTAAGTTTAGCTGCTTCAAAAATAGCTTTATCGCCTCCACGTGCAGCTTTTCTGCTGCGAAAATAGCCTATTATTTCATTGATAAATTCACGCTGCAGAGCTGACAGCAAGTTTCTGTGCATGTGCGGGTCTGTACTATCTGAGCGTTTGTATGGGAGAGAAAGCGGGAGAAAGGGCATGATTTCCGTCGATAATAAAGCGTAATTTCGGGGGGAAAACATGGAAATGCCTTGTCATTGTTATGCTATTTTTTGTTATATTTATTGGTCAACATATTTTGGGGTTTTGGTTCTATTGCAGTTTTACTTTAATAAGTCCACCACCACGGACTTATGCCTATGCATGAATCTGGTCCTGATCTTTATGGCAGTAGCTCCTAAAGGAAACCATATATGGAGATTACAGTTGCAAAAACCTCAAAGTCCGTCAAAGATTTTCCTTTCACATGAAAATATCATTGGACATTTTTAAAAATTAGACATTCGATAAGTGACCAATAACCTTTTTTTTGCTATTAAAGTGAAATTACTAAACCTAAACACAGGAGTCTGATAAAAGAAAAAAAATAGCTTATTTAAAAGAAACAAATTCAAGAAAATCTCAGATGACTTTTGCAAATGAAGTCATATATTTATATATATATATATATATATATATATTTAATGTGAGTTTTTAAGGCTTCAGTTTAATTTAGACCAAAACAACAACTGATCATCTTTTATGTTCAAGCATTCCAAATACAATATGATTTCTAGAAAGTCATTACAACTTTTGTTTCCAACCGATAAGACATAGAAGACAAAGTCCAAGACAAAGTCAATCACTTTTTTCTAGAAATCTTGTTGGATTTGAAAAGTTGTTGAATGACAAAAAGCAGAATTACTGGAATATTCAATTTGATATCTTTATAAATGTAAGTGTATGAAGACCAAACCTTATTTCTATGTAATTAAAAAAATTACACGTTTGTAACCATTTTCAGTCATTGAAATACTCTATGGGAAGCAAACAGGCCTACAGATTTGCTGGGATTACGTAAGACTTTTATTTATGAATGAAAAGACTCTTCTTTGTACACTTGTACACTTTTTCTCCCAAATTTATTGGTGTGCATCGCTAAATTATTTATTTGCATTTATGAATCTCATTATAAATTTGTTTACTGTGTTCAGTTAAAAAATAGCTTAAGAGTGAGTCATTGAATTATTCACTCAATCGACTCATTCGCAGTCCGCTTCATTGAGATGCCGGTGCCATAATCAATATCCAATGCTTTATTATATTCCAAGCACATTCTAAATGGTTCTGTACGACACAATAAATCCTACATTAAGCCATGGCATCCTCCTTCATACGGGACACTCACATTCTTACCGTATTTTCTCTCCTCTTAAGGTAAAGTCAGTAAATCTTAGCCAGGCTGGTAATGCCTTTGGCTTTTTGTGGGATCAGAAGCGTTTCTCAGAAGGAATCTCTGAGTTTTCACTGTGTTATGCTGCGGAGCTGCAAGATATGGGTCTGCTGACCAGAACGGGTTACACTGGCACTCGGCTTCATGAGCAAGGACTGGAGTGGTGTGGATTACTTCTGGATTATTGTGATGTTTTCATCAGCTGTTTGGACTCACATTCACCAAATCTGCACATTTCAGCACATTTTCATTTTTGAGTAAACTATACCTTTAAACTTAACACTGGACATTACATTTCAATAGTTAATAGTTATTCAGACTGGCTTCTCTGATCCATTTTTTTAATATGACTTACACTTTTACATGACTAAAGATTCTTATTGATTGATTCTCATTTTGCATGCTTTGCATCCAGTATTCTGCCTAATTTTGTTAGAATGTTTCAATTTTGGATTTTGCACTAGTTCTAAAATTGTTTGACATTTGCATAACGTATTGTATAAGAATGAGTCATAATTTTATGATGGTTATAAAATCTGATGATGAAGGTTTTCGCATTTAAATGAACAGATATATATTAAGAATAGAAGTATAATCTGAACTGTTACATGAACAGCCACCATTGATAAAATAAATGACTGAGGGAGAATGAATCTGTCTTAAAAGAGCTTAAATTCACAGCGTTTTATCAGGACTGCTGACATGAGGAGGATAATGTGAGTGTGTGCAGTGTTGAAGATATAGTTTGAATATGTTTCTCATCTATAGAACGTACACTTTTACCAGCCAAGATGCAAAAATCCAAATGTGCCTTTTTACTATTATTTGTCTATTTTTCTTGATTCATGTAATAATTAAATTGTGTTCAAATTGTCCTACATATGTCATAATAAAACAAGTTAAACCACAGCAGAACACACACAAACACAAATGAAGAGGCAGAAGTGAAATGCTTTCTGCTTTTCTCTGTTAAAATGACATGACACATTTTCGTATCTCTCCTAATTTCCATTTCAATAGATAGAGCTTCCAGGTCCCTTATGAGACTCTCTCGGTCCCTCAGGTCTTAATGGATTAGTTTCTCCACCAGCCATATTATTGGCTTTCGTTACCCTTCCAATTTGTCTTTCAGTTCTTGCTCCAGTAATTTATGGGGCTTGATGTGAAACAAAACATTTCTGACATGCAATTTATTAGCAGCCCTCAGTAACCTTTGCTGTTCAACAATCCAGCCTCTCAGAACGTTGTTTTTTCAACAGCTTTTGAATGAATAAAATTTGCAATTCACATGCAGGAGCAATATTTTATGCTTGGCCACTTTCCTGCACTATTTGTGTTCAAATATTCAGATTGGACTACGGTTCTTACTGTAATCAGGCTGTTTCTTATGTGCCGACTTTAACAAGTTAGGATTGGTATGGATTTGGAACTGTTTGCTGCAGTTATTAGCAAGGATATCCACTCTTAAAGCCTGACATAACAGTCTAAAATATATATATTTAAACGGAGCAGTTACATTTCCACAGCTGATCACAGTACAGTATATTTTTGAAATGTTTAAGAGAAACAACTCAGAAAATTGCTCAAAGAAAGTTTGAGAAGTAGGACAAGCATGTGAAGTAACAAACACAAAACCTGTCATCATCAGATCCGTACAGTCTCATAGGAGCATGATATATATATAAACGTGAGTGGGTTTCGGTGAGCAAGTCCCACGTCAGCATTTGCTCATGAAATTCAGTCATAACCTTGCCTAATACATGTACTTTTCAGGAAATCAGTGGGAGCTTTACTGTCAAACAGAGTTTTTAAGGCAAAGATATGAGACGATCGTGAGACGTTATATATGAAACGCTCACCTTTTTTATTGCTAGACAGACTGTCTTGTTAGTTCTTTATTTAAATTCACAAAAAGATATAAATCTTTTTATAAAGCATTTTTATTTGTCATTTCAAAAAATGGTACTTTAGGTCATTTAGGTTCATTAATGAAACAGATTTACAGTGATTTGGTTTGACAGATGTTGTATTATATTTCATGCAATAAGAAAATCATTCTCTACGTTCTCCACACTCTTAACCCTGGATCAAAACCTCAAACGGCTGAATGTTTCTCAGTAAACTTTTTTCCTTTTAACCTTTCAACTTTATCGTATTCACATGTGATAGACATACATTTATGCAATGAAAATGAATTAATGTACATATGGAGAGGCAATTGAAGTAAGCTGTCCAAAAATGAAAATTTGCTGAAAATGTGCTCCCCCTCAGGCCACTGAAGATGTAGATGAATTTGTTTCTTCATCAGAACAGATTTGGAGAAATTTAGCATCACTTGCTCACCAATGCATCCTCTGCAGTGAATGGGTGCCGTCAGAATCCAAACAACTGATAAAAACATCACAATAATCCACACCACTCCAGTCCATCAGTTTACATCTTGTGAAGCAAACTTGCATGTTTGTAAGAAACAAATCCATAAACAAAGCATTTTAACTTTAAACCATTGCTTCTGGCAACAGTTCATAATCCATAATAACGCTTCTTCAAGTGAAAAAGTTCATCCCCTATTTGTCCTCTCACATCAAAATCCACTGACATACTTATTTAGCACTGTTTTAATCTGTTATCCCTTGTAAATAGTGTTTGATCAGTGCATATTTCTTTGATTTAGACAAAACGAATTTTCGAAACCAATATAAGAGATGGACTCATATTTGTGCCGGAAGAAATCATTTGAAGTAATGATGGATTTGTTTCTTACAAACACGCAGTTTTTGCTTCACGAGATGTTAATTGATGGACTGGAGTGGTGTGGATTACTTGTGGATTATTGTGATGTGTTTATCGGCTGTTTGGACTCTCATTCTGACGGCACCCATTCACTGCAGAGGATCCATTGGTGAGCAAGTGATGCAATGCTACATTTCTCCGAAACAGTTCCCATGAAGAAACAAACTCATCTACATCTTGCCTGGGCTGAGAGTGAGTACATTTTCAGTAATATTTTCTTTAAGTCTTTTTCAAATACATTTCAAGTAAAGATGCAAACTTGCTACGCATTTTGGAATGAAAAGAAATGGTTTTGCTTGATGCTGGCAGCATTACGCATTCATCAACTATATGAGTTTGAAACATGAAAGCCTATTCAGCTTAGAAATGTAATTTTGTAGCTATAAATAACACTGAGCATCCAGTATTGTGCCTCAGGATGAACTGTGGCCAAACTACACCATTTTTTCACACTCAAACTTACAAAAACTTGCCTAATTACAGCACCAGCATACTCATAACAAAATCTAGAGGACTTTTTTGATGGAACACAAAAATATCTGTGCCTCAGTGCAACACTCTTGTTTTTGTCCTTTGCACTTTTTATAAACATGCTCACCTAGTTTCTGATCAGATAAAGCTGAAAGGTTGCCGAGGTTAATTTTTACAGAGTAGTTGTGTATTCTGATCCAGAGTTCATGAGAAATGATCAGAGATGCAGTAAACAGTAAATCATTCTACTAAAGTTACATACAACTAAAGTTGTTTTATAAACCAAAGCCCCAAAAACACAGCAACAGGATAAAAATCAGTGTTATACTACATCATATGTATCAGTAATTTACATATGTTTAAGAAACTACTTTAAACTGAAATGAACTATTATAAATTCATTCAGGTCCCTGACAACAGAAACTAGCTCAGTTGAATAGTTTAGACCCCTGCTTTCATTATTCCATCCTTTACAGCCACAAAATTATGGCATAAACAAATATTCTCAGATTAATAAATGATATGATGTGAAAACATGCATGTCAAAAGCCCATATGTCATGTTTATGTACTGGTAGGTATTTTTTTTAAATCCAATACATCTAATATATACAAAATTATTCATATTTTTTATGCTAAAACAAAAAGACCAGTCATAGCCTGCAGATTGACAGTTCCCCAGCTGACGGTGTTGAAGAGTGATGTTGCAATTCAAATCACACTAGATAAATGTATTTAATTAATTGAATGTTTGCAGTGACTCATCCAAAATATTTCTCATTTATGCACATTCATTGAAAGGACAGTGCTAAAGTAAATAATAGCCATTTTTAATGGTATCATGCATTCACAGCCAAAGAATGAAAACAAATTGCTCATTTTCCCCTATTCCTGAAATGAATTAAAGCATGCAACTGTTTGGTCCAAACCAACCGAAGGGTGTGGTGGAAATGTGAAACATAGCCCTTGACATGTAGACATTTTTAGCTTGGAGCGTCATTACTCTTTTATATATTGATTAAATATATTAAAACATCCCAATATAATTTAGCTGTTGTTAGTTAACTGAAATATCATTGGTGTTCATCAATGAAATTTCTTTGAGCTGTGCATTTATCATATTCATCACAAAATTGTCAGTTCACTTTTGTATTCATTAATTATGTTGGCCATAATTCACCCAAAATGTATTCACCCTCAGGCCATCTGAGTTCTAGATGAGTTTGTTTCTTCATCAGAACAGATTTGGAGAAATGTAGCATTACATCACTTACTCACCAATGGATCCTCTGCAGTGAATGGGTGCCGTCAGAATGAGAGTCCAAACAGCTGATAAAAACATCACAATAATTCACAAGTAATCCAAACCACTCCAGTCCAACAATTAACATCTTGTGAAGTGAAAAGCTGTGTTTTTGAAGTAAACAAAAAAACCATCAAAGCATTTTACCATTGCGTCTGGCTGAAATATGAGTCCTCTACCCAAAATATTGATTTCTCCAATGAAAAAGTCTGAATCAGGAGAGAAATACGCACAGATCAATCACCTTTACAAATATGTTACTTGTGGATTATTGTGATGTTTTTATCAGCTGTTTGGACTCTCATTCTGACGGCACCCATTCACTGCAGAGGTCCATTGGTAAGCATGTGATGTAATGCTACATTTCTCTAAATCTGTTCCGATGGGATTTTTAAATTTCAATTTTTGGTTAAACTATTCCAATAAGCCGATATGTTCAACCAAACTCACATGCTCCAGATGACATCATTAAAATCATTTCCGATCCATAAATGGTTTGTTTTCTACTGCTGGACATCTCCAGTCCGATAGCATCTTAAAGATCACAGAATCACCAACACAGTCAGCCCTTTTACCCAGTTTATTATGTAATCTTCATGTAATAGAAAAATGACATAAAATGAAAATTCCAAATATGTCTGTGATACATATGAAATGATGGAAGTATCATTAAAGTGGAAATTGACACCTAAAGAGTTTTGAGTCTTTGTACTGTGACCTCAAAAAGTATTTGAACAGGTGAGCTGCACTTAAACATGTATGAGTTTCTTTGTGCACTGTATAACATGAAAAAAACAAACTGAACAACTTTAGATGTGATGAACCGTGATGAACTGAAGTTCAGGGTCTAGAATCAATTGTTTGCAGAGGACACTTGGTTTGATATTTAATATCTAATGACATTTAAGTACAACCAAAAGTGTCCAAATACTTTTTAGGGTGATTTTGTGTGTTTAAATGTCATGAAGTGATTAACCACTGCATTGTGGCAGCACAATGCAAGAATGTCTTTTATGCCAAGAGGTATATTATATATAATATCACATTTTTTGACTGAGATCAAGTTGTGAATGATAAAGGACTAGAAATGACCCTGGTTGAGTAGTAGCAATGGCAATTTTGAAATGATCTCTCCGTTCTGTCAACCAAACAACCTGAAAGATAGGCCTGATAATTCATCACATCCCATTAGACAGATGGGAACTAATCCCTGGATAAAGGGTGCAGCTTCTGTTGCAGGGACAGTCATACATAAACAGGTACAACCTGACGTTCGGATTTGGTATTTAATGCAAAGTTTATCTGCATGCATACATGAACATTAGGACTCCCATATACCCCGATTCCACCGTCTTCACGACAGCGGACACAGCCTGCTTTAGACTCTACGCACATAAAACACATCAACGGTACAACATGAATAACATTGTACAGCACAAACAGGTACAGACACACATAAATACACACTTACATTGAGAACATACAGCACATACAGTAGACTGTACTACAGTAGCAATCTTTTCTCTCTCTCTCTCTCTACGGAAAGTATATACACTTTTCTGACATGTACTATGAAGAGTTAAATAGATTTCGACATATTTTTACAGATGCATGACTACAAGATGATTATTTTTTCATTAATTATTGCAGTCTAACAATATGGCTTTGACTAGTGAAAAACCTTTTAGCACTACAAAAATGAAAAAGTCAATCTCATTCTTTCTTTATAGTTTAATTTAAAAAAACGTACTTGCGTACTGCTAAAATTAAAGTCTACTTGAGAGTAGCATGTGTTATTCTAAAGTATGTCATTCTGTTCTTACTAAGATTTTTTTTTTAAAACAAACTTTACAATCTTCAAAGCATTTTGATCACAGAACAACCAGCCTAATGGGTACAGATACATTCCTGTAGGCATATCATTTGCTAACAGAGTTTAAAAAGGGACACATTTTTAATCTGACTGATTGGAAAACATACAACTACTGACTTTTTGCAATGAAAACTTATCTATAGGTTTATATTTCCCATCATGCAATACAATACCCATTACTATACAAAATATGTTTGCCTCTTTAGCCTAGGTTTCATAAACAGTTATGTAAACATTTCTCCCTCCCCAAAATGTGTCCAACATGTTTATCAAATGGCAGTGTTTTCTAAATGCTTAACAACATAATAACATTAATAACTGAAGTAAATAAAACAAGCCTTAAGTTATCATATTTGCAACCCCACATCAGATTTTGCCAGCAGTAAGATGAATATTTTGGGCAGTATTTTTATAAATGAGTATATTGATATATTGTGTTTCACAGCAGGAATGATTGTTGATGATCATACGTATGAATATAATGGTTTCTCAAAATATTGTCATAATATATTTTTGTGATAGATCATTTAACATGCTGTTTCTTGAACTGTCAGTCCTGTACTAAGATGTATAACTGCAGTTCATTCTCTCTTTGGTATTTTTTTACTGTTGTGATTGAAGCTCATGCATTCTCAGTATTAATTTAGCATATATTTTCATTGATTAGTAATTCTTTTCAAAAACTATGTAAGCCCTTTTCCCCAATTTTCAGGTAATTGTGATGTTTTATCTTTACATAACTATTCAGCTAAGGCATATTGCAGAACCATGTTCTGTTTTTCTTGCAATTGCAATTTTATATCTCATAATTCATAATTTTCCTCGCAATTCTAAGATGAAAGTCAGAATTGTAAGATATAACTCACAACTGCAAGGAAAAAAGAATTTTGAGATAAAAAGCAACAATTACTTTTTAAATGTTTTATTTTGTGCCAAAAAAAAGAACTCATCAGAATTCTGAAAAAAAAAAAAGATTTGTGAGAAATAAACTGTTTCTGTCGATTACATGTTGCAAATTCTGAGTTTACAGAATATATATATAAACATGCAATTGCAAGAAAAAGTCAGCATAGGTGAGATAAAAAGATGCAATTACCTTTTTTATATTTTTTAAATTCCAAACTGGCTTCCATATAAAACAATGCCTGCACTCTATGCAATAATACTAAATTCATTACATGTAAGCATATTTTTTGCTTTTTAATGTTACAATTACCTACTTTTTTTTCTAAAAGCATATTACAAGTCAGGTCAGACCTTTACATAATATTCAGCTAAGGCAGGTGTTCTAATATTGCGGAACATCCCGAATATTTTTGTTTAGTTTTAAAATTTGATGTGAAACCTACAAATAACAAACATAAAATGATTCTTTTTTCATTTTAGTATGAGACCACTTAATTTCTGATTGTCATGTGTGAGTGATCTAACATCAGATCTGCATGCTTTGAAAATGATGAACGCGCTGTGAAACACTGACTGACTGTATGCTTTTGAGACCTTGAATAACTCTTAATTGTAAAGAGGATTTGGTCCAGTTTGAAAAATGATAATCAGAGACACTTACTGAGCTTTTCCTGATTTTTGCTGGCAAGGCTAATGTGAATATTACTTGTGGTCAATTCAAGTTCTATTTCACACTAACAAAAATAGAGAAAGAATCAAAATAAATAACAATACATCACAGATAAATGAGAACTGCCAGGCTGCAAACCACTTGAGCATTCAGGTGGTCTGACGTGGCACATCTAAGACGGTATATCAGTGTCTCCCATATTTACATATGGCAACATATCATCAAATTCACTGATGGCAAACGTGATTCATCAGATAGTAATATTTTGACCTCATGCAACTACTGAAAGCATTACGGCTGCATTCTGCACTTCACTGACAATTCTTCTGTGAAAGAAGGGGCAGTTGTATCAAGCTAAATCTAAGTAAGCATCATATTCGCAGTGCCAGAGCTCAGTATCAATGTGCTGTTATTGTGGGGCTGATGGTTGAGTACCTAAGGCAGCATCAGAGACCCTGGTGATCAGTAAACAAACACAGAGATCTATAGAAAGTGTAAACAATTTGAACCTGAATGGCAGTGAAAAGACCAAACGTTGTCGGGTTATGATTTGTGTATCTATCCATAAGAGAGGAACAAATAAAATTCCATCAAGGCAGTGAAAAGCCTTTCACCTGTTTGGCAAAAATCCCCCCTCACCCATCTTTCTCGAGAAACAGCTTCGTGTCTGTTACTTTTTAAACATGTCCTGCAGAGGTCCGGGCAGGAATTTGAGAACGGTGTCTAGAATGCTCTCCTCGTCCTCGTCGTCATCCGCCCCGCAGCCTGCAGGAATGGCCTTTTTGGGGCGAGTCAGGGAGCCTTCGCACGCTTGCTCCATAGCCGCTTTCTCCTCTGCTTCCTTCTCTTCTTTCTTCTTTAGTCCATACTATATAAACATACATAAAATATGAAGTTGTAATCAAACATGAGAAGGAGTAGTGGACTATTGAAAATGTTGTAATGATGCCATTTCTCATAGCTCTACTGTATTTTATTTATGGATAAAATAAAATAAAATAAAAATAATAAAATACCAAGGACTACAAAGATTCAACAATATGCAAAAAAAAAAGTCAGTGCAATGCTATATGATATATTATATAATAAACTATACTATTTGATCAAAAATGCAGTTAAAGCAGTAATATTGTGAAATATTATTGCTGTTTAAATGAACTGTTTTCTATTGGTTTTTATATTTTAAAATGTAATTTATTCCTGTGATCAAATCTAAATCTTCAGCATTATTACAGTCACATGATCCTCCAGAAATCATTCTAATATGCTGATTTGCTGCTCAAGAAACACTCATTATTATCATTAATGTTGAATACCATTGTGCTGCTTCATATTTTTTTTTGTGGAAAGCATGTAACATTTTTTTTCAGGATTTTTGAACAGCATTTATTTAAAATAGAAATCTTTTGCAAACATCTTTTCTGTCACTTTACCAAAATTACCAAGCCAAACATTTGACTGAGTACCATACTATACTTGAGTACTGTACTATACCACAATAGAATTAAGTTGATATATAATATTCTATATAATGCAACTAACAGAAACACAGATGATCATTTCCTGCTTTATTTTGATCAAATAGTTATATCATCTTAGTTCATTTATGAACTTTAAGACCATTGCTGTGTTTCAAGACTGAAATTCTATACACAAAAGCTATTTTGTATTGTACATTCATGATTTATTCAGGCCATAAAGGCCAAACATTAAAACATTAATCTTGTAGTAGGATTTAACTGTTGCCCTTATATATCATTTTGGCCTTAAAGGGATAGTTGTCCCAAAAATGAAAATTCTGTCATCATTTATTCACCCTCATGTTTATAGGCGCTGATATTATGTGCGCTTGAGCCCCCAGGGCACCCAAAAACATGAGATATTCTCTATTAACTTTAACCAATCATAAAATCGATTGAGATTTGGGAGCCTTTCTGATTCCAAGTTTCAAGTTCATGAGGTGATGAAAAGCTAATAATTAATCATAATTATAAAATGTCAAATTAAACTAATTGTGTGGCCATTCCATTTTCAGTGTAATTATAGTCACATGACTAGTGGCTGGTGTGTGCTGTTCCAAACTGGAAGACTTTCCAAATGTATAGAAGAGGTAGGATTTTTAGGAAGGAAAATTTAAGAGAGAAAATAGAAAAATTATGACAAATCAATACATTATGAATAATTTACTGCCATTGTGTATATAATATGTACTCCTGTACTCTGTAAAAAAGTAACTGAAATCTGATTATTAGCACTTATTATTACTGTTACATAATATGATTATAAGCTTCTCAAGCGATTCAGGGATTGTATGGATGAGGCTTGTGCTGGGGCAGTTTTCAGTATCAGTAGCTCATATTTAGAGAGTTTGATATGGCCGTATGCTTCATATATATTGAGTCATTAATTGTACTTCTTATGTGGAACACGAAAGAAGATATTTTGAAGAATGTTGGCAACCAAACCGTTTCAGTTCCCATTGACTTCCATTGTATTTTTTTGTCCACACAATGAAAGTCAATGGGAACCGAAATGGTTTGGTCACCAAATTTTCTCAAAATATCTTCTGTTGTGTTTGGAATGACATGAGGGTGAATAAATAATGACAGAATTTCATTTTTGGGTGAACGATCCCTTTAAAGTCCCCTATGGCTCTCGGTTTTATGTGTCCAGATGTTTTCATGGTGCTTCTCATGATCATTTGGGATCGTGCGTGATCCTGTAATGACTTTATACTTCTGGCTAACACTAACTCTACTCTCCTCTCTTAAGAAAGAGCCGTTCAGTTAGCAGTAATTAGCTGCCATTAAGACCTCCTGCAAATGTGACATTTCATTAAAGGGTAATGGAGATTCTGATTTGATGTTATTCCCACACACACATAAATCATTAAGTCCTGTCATCAAGGTATAATGGCTTCATCCTGCTTTAGTTTGAAATTGATTAGCAATTAGCAAACGCTGCCATGTTTACCAATTCATTAAAACGTCCTGTTCTAATCAGCGGTCACAAGGAGCTGAAGTGGACGGGAAATGTGGAAAGCATACCTTATCTCGAATGGCCTGTCTGACCTTTTCCCTCTCGGCCTCCATACGAGCATGTTTGGCCTTTCGCTCCTCTTCTTGTTGTCTGAGCGCCTCCTGCCTCTCTTCCTCCTTCTTCTGGGCATCAGGGTCCTTCTCCTCCTCTCCCCCTAACATCTTCCCCATGTCTTTGGTGGCTCCTGTGCAATAAAGAGCAAAGACATCATAAGCAGTTTTCAATGGTTGATACTCAAATATTAGTCACACTATTTTTACTTTTTTTATTTTACTTTCTGAAAGAAATCAATACATTTATTCAGCAAGGCTGCTTTAAATAGATTAAAAGTGACAGAAAAAGAAATTTATAATGTTACAGAAGATTTCTATTTCTTTCTTCATATTTTCTTTTTAAATTTTCTGCTCATGAAAGAATCCTGAAATGTGGAAAACAGTTATCTTAAATTGTAAAATAAATCTGTACATTTTTTAAAATATTTGCTTTGTTCTACAGTAAAGCATATCCAAAAATTAATGTCTAAATCCCAAAAAATTCCATAAGATATTCTTTTAAGATATGAAAGGAAGGAAGAAATAGAAATCTTCTGTAACATTATAAATGTCTTTTACTGTCATTTTTAATTTTTAATCTATTTAAGCAGCCTTGCTAAATAAATGTATTAATTTCTTTAAAAAAAATGTGTGTGTGTACTTGTTTATGCTACCAAATGTCCCCACAAGGACAGTAAAACCTGAAGTTTTTGACAGTGTGGGGACTGTCCTGCGGAAAAAATGATTAAAAATAGTAAATGATGTTTATCTGAAAGTGTAACAATGCAAACAGGTTTTCTGTAAGTATAAAAGTAATAGAAGTCTATGGAAAGTCCCCACAATTCACAGAAACAAACGTGTGTGTGTGTGTGTGTGTGTGTGTGTTTGTATGTGTGTGTGTAATTTAAATAGTAAATTTAATTTAATAAAATAGAGAAAAAATAATAATTTGCCAATTGGGAAAGAAAAATATAATTATATATATATATTTAGATCTGTTATGCTATTTAGTACAATATTTAGCTTCTCAAGTATATTTGTGTTGTTTATAGGATGTTTTGAGTGGAAAGCAAGACAAAAATACCAATTAAGAATATGTTTTGCAGCATTCGTAGGCAAGTTTTTCAGTTTGTATTCAAAGAACCCAGAAAAAAAAATTGTCAAGGTTTACACAAAAATATTAAGCAGTTGAACTGTTTTCAACATTGAAAACTTTGCCATCACAGGAATAAATAACATTTTAAAATATATTTAAATAGAAAACAGTAATTTTTTGCAATTTGACTCTTTTTACTGGATTTTTGATGATACAAATACAACCTTAGTGAACGTAAGAGACTTCTTTTAAAAGCCCCAAACTTTTGACCGCTAATGTAATTCTCGATTTTAATCACAAATTCCAAAGAGACACTGATCACGTTTTGCACTGTGCGATCTCCTTTTATGATGATATACTGGAGCCAAAATGATGAAGGCAAACAGAGACACCGGAATGATGCATCTCCTCTCTCTGCCATCTGTTTCATTGGTGCAGCTCTACCTATCACGCTGTGTATTCTACATCATGTTTTGGTTTCAGCAAACAACAG
Organism: Tor tambroides; assembly: GCA_021397915.2. Classification (NCBI taxonomy): domain Eukaryota; kingdom Metazoa; phylum Chordata; class Actinopteri; order Cypriniformes; family Cyprinidae; genus Tor; species Tor tambroides. Next base: position 189,256 of record JAFVLL020034492.1, read on the forward strand.
CCGCAGGTCATTATGGGTAGAGCAGCAATAAATGCTCTTAAGGCTGTTTGCATTTACCTCCATGTTCACTTTAACCATATGTTTTAGAACGTGAAGAACAGTTGTTTTTGAGAACCATACAGACTGATGTGAACGGTCTCAGCAAGATTTGGTTGCAAATGCTGTACTATTGCTTAAAGTCATTAATAGTCATTAATCATTTGCATAATGGCTGTGCACAATGTGTCTCTACAAGCAACTGTACACTCATTCATAATTAATGGCAGTCATTTATAATGCATGAGTGTGCATTTGAAATCCAGCGTCAAGGTCTACGCTTTACCTTCACATGTGTTTAATTGCTTCTGTATGACACTCAGGACACTGAAGAGGAAAGGAGTGGCAGAGTACACTTTAAGTGGCCTTTAACCGTCTGCGTGCGCATGTCGAGGACAGCTTGAGCTGACATAACAGGGCTCATATCATGTCAAGCTGCAGGTTTCCCATGGTCCACAAGGACTTTGTGAAGTAATTCAGTTTCTGTTGCCTCAGGTCAAAGCCCACACTAAACCAAAGCTTCCAGATCGATAATTAACAACCTGCCCAGTTTTGGCTCACTTACTGTCACTCTAACTGTTAATCTAAGACTTTACATTTGAACTTTAATAAAGTCAGAGCTAAAATTGTCTAAAATGATAAGATAGTAAGGATATGACAGCCTTTAAATATGTTAAAGTCTGTATATATGAAAGATATATAAAATATATATCTTATATACCTATATTAATGAAAAACTATATAAAAGAAAAAGTAATTTAATATCATCTTTCACTTCTCAAGTATATTTTTTACAGGATGTTGATATGTTTTTATCGGAAAATACAGATTAAGAATTTTTTGCAGTATTTTTTTTTTTTTTTTACAAACTGAATTAATTGAGGTTTATGATTTTATTTTATTTTTTTTAAAAAGAAACAGTTTGCCAATAAGAAAGAAAAACACTCATTTGATTAATTTAATATCTTTTGCATTTATATAAGTATATTTATCTTTTTTTTTTTTTTTTTTTTTTTTTTTTACACAGGATTTTAATATGTTTTTACTGGAAAATACAGATTAAGATTTTTTGCCATATTTAATTTTATTACGTTAATTAAGGTTTATGATTTTTTTTTTAAAGAAGCAATTTGCCAATACAAAATTCCTAATTTAAGTAATTTAATATAATATTCTAATATAATCCAATATATAATTTTTGCAGTATTCATTTTATTTTTTTATTATTATTAATATCACATTCATCTGTTCAAATATCAACTGCACATTGACGGCTAATATGTACAGTATGTGTAAATAAATGGCAAACAGTATGATTTTTGTCAAACAGGTTTCCAGAACACTCCTCTCTTCTGCCATTGGTTGGTTAAACAGACAGCCCCACCCTAAACTCACACCATTGGTTAAGCCACTGTTGCTGTTGTCGGGCCAGTCAGGATGTTTGAACACTAAATAAAAATACCAATAATAACTACACTCTAAAAAATGCTGGGTAAAATATGAACAAACCCAGCGATTGGGTTGTTTAGACCCGGTGGTTGGGTTACTGCCCAGAAGGCTGGGTTAAACATTTAACCCAACTGTTGGTTGAAAACAGCCCAGCATGTGTTCTGTCCAATATTTACCCAGCACTGGGTTGTATTTAAAGGGGTCATATGACGTTGCTAAAAAGAACATTATTTTGTGTATTTGGTGTAATGCAATGTGTTTATGCGGTTTTACACATTATGTGTTTAACACATTATTTTCCACATACTGTACATTATTGTTGCTCCTCTATGCCCTGCCTTTCTGAAACGCGCCGATTTTTACAAAGCTCATCATTCTGAGAAGCGAGGCGTGCTCTGATTGGCCAGTTACCCAGTGCATTGTGATTGGCCGAATACGTCAAGCGTGAGACGGAAATGTTACGCCCCTCACCGTATTGTGATGCCGTGTCCCGGTGCGACGAGACAAAAACAATAAAACCCATTTTAAACGAGGCATTTGTTGCATCCAGTGGGGACATAATTACTGATTATAATGACTTATACTGTCTTTTTAAATGTCGCGTTGCATCATGCCACGTAAACATTACCATGTCTGCATTTGTGATCGGAGAAACGACAAACAACAAGCACTACTCTACACTGCTCAAAACTCGCGTTTGAATCGTCAGTAGCAGAAACGTACTTACAGGCTGTGAGTCAGAAGCACCAGACTGTCCTTGCAAAGTTGGAATTGCCCCACTTTATAGAAACAGCCTTTGTGCAAGCCAGCATTGTAGGCTACTCTTCCAGGTTCAGGAAATAGTCCTCTGTAAAATGCGCTGCACACACTCGAATATTTGGGTTGAACTGTTCTGGAACCGTGTTGTAAATACAACTTAACCACTGATTTCTAGTTGAGCCCTCTTTTGGAAGCCCAAACAAAGTACTTTCACATTCACAACGAAACACAGCCTCTCCAGGACATAGCAAAGGCGGCAGCAACAATACTACAGCGAGAATAATAGTTCTGCCTTCTTTCATTGCGTATACGTTTGGGCGGTGTTATGCAAATCTTCCCACATCGTGACGTAGCGATGTGGGGGCGTGTTTGAACAAGCCGTTTTAGGGGAGCGTGGTTGAGTCTTAACTTTTATAAAGAATATCTCTTTGGTTTTGAGACTTTAGTCTTTGCAACTTCAGGGATCTTATTTATGCACAAACAGCTTGTAACACTCCAAAGAGAAAGGAAAACTTGAAATCGCATCACATGACCCCTTTAACCCAGCATTTTTTAGAGTGTAATAAAAAAAATACACTTTGACTTTAAGCTGTAAACATTCTTCAGATTTTCACATCACATTAATTGTTCTAAAAACACAATGCAACTGCCGGTCCTGAGAGCTTACAATAAGATGTAGGCCACTGAATGTGGTCCTGTTGTTTGTTTAAAGCCACACAGAGGCTGGTTAACATAACAAAAGAGCTGCATCCCTCTATCAGATACTTCATGGCTTTACATCAAAGCACTTGGCAGGAACAGCAGCAATGGTTATGGATGGAAGAGCAAATCTGGGCTCTGCATAACGATGGCACAGCGGCCGAACTGTATTCCTGTATCTCTGGAAACAGCCTAATACTTAATGATACGTGAATTATCAGAGCTTAGGAAATTAGCATATTAATTAAGTTCTTTTATAACAGTAAAGTAGTAGTAGTAAAATAGGTCACTTGTATTTTATAACACAAGCACTGCTAGCGTTTCATACAGTCTCTAAAACAAACATCTTGAATAAAATATCTCACACAAAGAGAAGGGAATGTGAGAATGATTAATAAGTTGGTGAATGTATCTGGAGATATTTTGGGTATAATGTCCTTTTATAATGTCACGTAAACTTACACCATCCAAGCATGGATAAATAGCTATTAACTCTTTCCTCGCCATTGATAGAATTTTCTGGCTTTCTGTGTTTTCACTGTTATACAGTAGGGGGGGCTATTACACATCTTCTAAAAGAGTACTGAATCTCTGGATCAAAACACACCGAAGAAGAAACCGAAAAAAGCGATCTCGTATGTAAGCACATGCATATTTAAATTAACGTGATCGTCAAATATTAAACAGCAAATAAATCAAAACTGCCTAACGTTATTAAATGAAATGATGAGCTAGGAAGTGGTTTAGGACTGTGAAGCTTTGGAGGTGTTGATGAACTCAATCGACTATCTGTGTTTTGACCATCATTCTGAATCCGATCCGGAAGTAGACTTGATTTTCTCGGCTTTTTGTTCAAAATGTTGGTTTTTATGAAACTTACCCACATTTAAGTGTTAATAAAAAAAGAATGCATGAAGCTAGAATAAAATTTGTTTTGTTTTGTTTAAAAGCAGAGGTTCTTTCTTTTGACATATTGCATGTTCAGATATTCATTCAACAAAATATGAATTATGAATAATTTTTTTGTGAAGATGATCAAAAATGCTGGCGGCTTTTGACAGAGTTAATAAGCAGGGTTGTTCTGAAGAACAACATTTGTTATTACATTTCATTCCCGTTTTCTGTTTTCCATCTTTCTTTAATAAAAGTCTTTCTCACTAAAAGACAGCAAACATAAAGGTTGTTTTTTACAGTCTGCTGAACGTGGACTCTTCTCTGTGGGATCTTGAAGAAATTCTATAAGCTTCTGAATAATTTGCAAGGGTTGAGGAAATCAGTCTAGGGAAAGTCTGTTTAATAATGGATGATTTTCGTGAGTAAATCATGCTCCATTACCTCAGAGCTACGAAGCAGAATTTAAGCCATGTTAGTTTATAAGATCTATGCTCCAAACAAAGGGAAAAAAATAAAATCACATTTGATAAAGGTTTTTAGACATTGGGATCAAATTCAGGTCACATTTACATATCAAAGCTTTTTTTTTTGGATATATTAAAAGTGCCACACGACACATTTCTTTCATATTTCATTTTATGTTTCACAATTCGTAGTCTCGTTCCGACGTCTGGGCCTCATCCATGCGGAACAGCAAAGGAAATGTGTAAAATACGACGTGTGGTGAAAAGACAATCTGTGTTTCTTAAAGGGGTCATATGATGCTGCTAAAAAGAACATTATTTTGTGTATTTGGTGTAATGCAATGTGTTTATGTGGTTTAAAGTTCAAAAAACACATTATTTTCCACATACTATACATTATTGTTGCTCCTCTGTGCCCCGCCTTTCTGAAACGCGTCGATTTTTACAAAGCTCATCGTTATGAGAAGCGAGGCGTGCTCTGATTGGCCAGCTATCCAGTGCATTGTGATTGGCCGAATACCTCAAGCATGAGACGGAAATGTTACGCCCCTCACCGCATTGTGATGGCGTTTCACGGCGCGACCACCCAAAAACAATAAAACCCATTACAAACGAGGCATTTGTTGCATCCAGTGGGGACATAATTACCGATTATAATGACTTACACTGTCTTTTTACGTGTCGCGTTGCATCGCGCCGCGTAAACATTACCATGTCTGCATTTGTGATCGGAGAAACACAAACAACAAGCACTACTCTACACTGTTCAAAACTCGCGTTTGAATCGTCAGTAGCAGAAATGTACTTACAGGCTGTGAGTCAAAAGCGCCAGACTGTCCTTGCAAAGTTGGAATTGCCCCACTTTATAGAAACAGCCTTTGTGCAAGCCAGCATTGTAGCTTCCAAGTTCAGGAAATAGTCCTCCGTAAAATGTGCTGCACACACTCGAATATTTGGGTTGTACTGCTCTGGAACAGTGTTGTAAATACAACCTAACTACTGATTTCTAGTTGTGTCCTCTTTTGGAAGCCCAAACAAAGTAGTTTCGCTTTCACAAGGAAACACAGCGTCTCCAGGACATAGCACCGGCGGCAGCAACAATACTACAGCGAGAATAATAGTTCTGCCCTCTTTCACTGCGTGTACGTTTGGGCGGTGTTATGCAAATCTCCCCACATCGTGACGTAGAGATGTGGGGGCGTGTTTGAATGAGCCGTTTTAGGGGAGCGTGGTTGAATCTTAACTTTGATAAAGAATATCTCTTTGGTTTTGAGACTTTAGTCTTTGCAACTTCAGGGATCTTATCTATGCACAATCAGCTTGTAACACTCCAAAGAGAAAGGAAAACTTGAAATCGCATCATATGACCCCTTTAAAGACACCGTGCGCAGGTGGTCATTGTGTGGTCACAATCTGCTGGCCCACTCAAGAGAATTGATGGAGGAGAAATACATTTCATTTTATTGCTCATAGTCACTCAGCTGATAAAACCAAATCATGAAACTGATTTAGGGGCTCAGTGACCTTTAGACAAACTTATGTTTATAGGATGGGGCAAATCTATAACATATACAAACGGCATGTCAAATAAAGTAAAACTACACAGATCAATAAGCACTTTTCCTTGTTGTTGTTAAAAATGTATGAATTTCAAAAACATATTGCTGACTTACTGTCTTGCACCAAATTACAATGTAATGCTTTAATTATTAAATTACCTAAAAATATTGTTGTTTTTATTCAATCAACTATTTTAACTGCACAATATCACATTTTAGTACAGTAAAAATCTCGGTAACACTTTAGAATAGGGAAGACTTATTCACTATTAACTTCGACTTTTCTCGCAATAAATTCCTAATTTGTTGCTTATTAATAGTTAGTAAGGTAGTTATTAAGTTTAGGTATTGGGTAGGATTAGGGATGTAGAATAAGGTCATGTAGAATAAGGCATTAATATGTGCTTAATTAGTACTAATAAATGGCTAATATTCTAATAATATGCATGGTAATAAGCAACTAGTTAAGAGACCCTAAAATAGAATGTTACCAAAATCTCTATTAAAATCAGTTCCTGGTTACATGCTATTATGCAAGTGAAAATTCTTATTAAACACACACACACACACACACACATACATACATGCATATATATATATAGTAAATATAATATAAAAACTAGATGATATATTAATATAAAATACAAAAAATAGACCTAGATATTATTTCAAAATTTATATATATATTTGGCAACATCTAAATTAAATTATATTAGTATTATTATATATTATTTTAATTTTACATTGAAGAAAAAACTCATCATCAATTTCTGCCACGTGTCAAACAGTTAACAAACAAAACTAAAACCATAAAAAACATGTTGTTACTTGAAATAAAAATAAATGTTAACTGAACTCAAATAAAATATATAAAAAAACATTTCTTAGTTTCATTTAGTTTAACTTGATGTACTAAAATTACTAAAATTGAAATAAACGTTTAAAACTACATAGACATATTTAAATAATAATAAGAATAATAAAAATGGCAAAAACACACAACTAAATTACAAAAACTTTAACTAAAAGTGAAAATAGAAAACATTCAAAAAATTAATTTTAAGAAAAACCATAATAGTATCTTAATGATACTATAATAAATAGTACATACAGAATCAATACAATCTAAATTGGTCTTGACCAAACTGACTTTAGAATTGAGACTAATTCATATACGGTATATCTTTGTAGAAATACGTGTTATCCAAAATGCCTTTCAATGACTGATAACATGGCACTTACCGCCCAGCGCTTGCTTCATCACAAAATCCATGATGCACTCAGATATGTGGTTCTCTTCCAGCTAAAGAGAATGTTGCATTTAGTCCAGCTGTGATCCTGATTCTGCCGGTCCACCACAGTGTGTCAGTCTCCTGTGTCCTGATGAATCCTTCACACCTACTGCGAAAAGAGGGATGTAAATCAGAATTATTGACAGTTCAGTTAGATAATACTGATCTCTACAGGGTCAATACAACCTCATCCATCACATCTGTGAGCATCTGAGATGAAATTTAACAACACTACTAAAAATCCCCACAAAACAGTAATATCTGCACACAAATGCACATTAGTGTTATTCTGAGCTTCTAGACGAATCCCACACAGCGGGTGCTTAAAACGAATTCACAGTCAGTTCTGAAATCTCAAGAAAGTCCAAGGAATTATTGCTTACAGGAACACATTGAACATTTCCAGCTACCGTGACATCAAGTGGAAATGTCAAATTGCGGATTTCATCTCAAGAAGTCCTCTGAACCTCTATAAAAGCTTGATTTCATTTGAAATACTTTCTGTAGACACACAAGAGATGGTTTGTCTGGTTCAGCCATGACATGTTTGAGACATCAGACAATCTGTCAGCTTTACAAAGCTGCCAAGAGCTTCACTGAGACTTTGGATACTGAAAACTCCCAATCCGCACAACAAAAAACAGACCAGAACCCTACATGGCAGCCAAACACCTCTAAAGAGACGAGACACAAGACTAAAGAACAGCAGGTAGATTAATAAAAGAAACATTAAACAAAATAGAATTATGTTTTTTTAACTAGTTCCTATTATGTATGCACTTAAGTCTGCTTCCACTTACCAGCTTATTGACTTGCAGTTTGTTCTTCTTGAAGGATTCCTAACTGAACATTAAAGAAAACTACATGCTCGAATAGCTGGAACACGACAAACACACACTGTGTCCTGATAATCCACCTCTCTCTCTCTCTCTCTGTCTGTTGCTCCAGTAGCTTCATTCATACTCGCCCACACTCCTCCCCCTCATCTTTCCATCTCCCTTCAGTAAAATGAAGTTTCTTCTGCTAAATTTAAAGGACGGATTACCCCAATTACTGCATGTTTCGGTTTGCTTGAAGTATACAATAGCTTTTCAACAATTCTATAATTTTATGACATCTTTTTTGTGTATTCTTCCTATAGTAATATTACTGTATACAGTATAAACCTACACTTCTGTTTATATATATATATATATATATTGTGTTGCCATACTGTTTGCTCTTAATCTAGGTCTATAGATAAAGAGAAAACAGCATGTCACAATAAAAATCTCTCCAAACCTTCAGTAAATTCATCCCCTTTAAAGCACCACCATGAAAAATGTTTATTATTATTACTTAAATGTTGCTTTACCAATGTAGTTTGTAATAACAGTAAATACTGAATTTAAAATAACTTTTTTAACAGACCTAAATATTATATATAGTAACAGGTACATCTTGTGCACACAGCAGATGATTTGAAATGCAATAATTATAAAATATTGTTTGAAATTTTGAAATGTATTCTACTAATTCTACTACTTTATTTTATCTATTACAATATTTTATATAAAATTTCTCTTCATCGTCAATTTGTCACGTCAAAAGAAAGTCAAATATACTAACCAAATTAAAAACTGATCATAGTCCACAGAAAAAAACAAAACCTAAGTATTATGGGTAAAAACAGGAATATTTGTGCTCATTGCAGACCAACAGTTATGAAATGTATTGTTGTAGGCACTGAATTTATGCTGCTCTAAAGCAGATGATTGAGAGCAAAACAGTATGGATGCTAAAATTCCATATATTTATCCTCTTTAAAGCCCCACCATGCAATAGTTATTATTACTAAACCTATATAGCGCCAAGATTAAAATCACTTTTTAGGCACGAAGGCACAAAAAATCTCTAGATTGTAAGAAAAATGTTAAGAAAAGTATTAAAGCTAAAACTTTAACCCCCGGTTTCACAGACAAGGCTTAACCCTAGTTCTAGACTAAAATCTAAGTCTGAGCTGTTTCAACTGAAATAAACTTGCTCTGACTGATCTTAAAATATATCAGTGCCTTTGTTTTGCCTCAAGATGCACACCAGTAATGTGTTTTTTTCTAAGCATGTTTATAAAAATTACTTAAATGTCCTAATTGAACTATGGCCTAATCCTGGCTTAGTTTAAGCCCTGTCTGTGAAACCGGGCCTAAAACTATTAATTCTAAATCTAGAATTCTAAATCAAGAATTGTTAGAAGTTCTAATTTTAAATCAAGGTAGTCATCCTGACCCATCCCTACATGCACTGGCTGACCTTCTTTTCTCAAGTCAAAATGGGGCTGTGCTAACACCCGCCAGGTCTGATTAGCATAACACAAAGCGTCCTTCTGCGACCTTGAGGTTGAGTTTGTGAGCCATTTACCAGTTCAATTCAACCTGCCTCCAGTACAAAAACCTCTACCCCGTCAACACACACAGCATTGATGTACTGTAGCTGAGTCTTGCCAGTGTTTCGTACATAAATGCTTCCATTAAACTGTCTTCAGACTGTTTTCACTTGAGTAATGACTTGAGAGACTGAAAAAGATGTTGTGCAATAACCATTTGCTTTGAATGATTTGCATTATCAAACATTGCTTTGCATCTAATTATAAATCTTTTTCTGTCATTTCCGATAAAACCACGTTCCATCCAGCTCAAGCATCCATCCTGGTGAAATGTAAATGTAAATTATATGATAATCTGACATCCGAATGTGGAGATTTGTAAAAACAAGACAGCAAAAGGATATGTGTCATCTGAAATCTCACAATGCACTACAATGTTGGGGAGATGTCAAGGAGAAGCGACGTTCTGATTGATTGGTGCATCTAATCCATCTTTGAGCTTCTACAATGATATAATGGGATTAGAATGACAGCCTCAAGGTTACAGTTTTTGCCAAATGAAAGCATAAACTGCAACTCAAAAGTCAGGGTTGCCAAGTCTGCATAACAAAACCAGCCCATTCATGGCTGAAACTAGACCAATCACGCTCCAGGGGGAAATGGCTATCAAAATTGCTTCAAATTCGCATTCCAGGGGGACGGAGAACTAAAAAAACAACCCACGGCAGCAGTATAGAAGTAGCCTAATTCTGCGGAAAAAACATGGACTTGGCAACACTCTCTTTTATTATGAAACTCCTTTAGATCTTAAAGCACACACGATTGCACAGGATAGTTGTATAGTTTAACACTAAAGATAAAGAAGAAGAGCAGAGACCATATACTTTCTGAGCTATTACTGGATTCTTACGTAAGCGCTACTTTAGCAGCAAACTACAAGATCACCGCAAGGCGTTTGATTTCCTAAACAGAAAGTCACTGATGTATGGCACAAAGTGATGTTGTGATAATGTGACAATTAATTTGAGATGCTTACCACACTAAATACTGTGATAGATTTTTGAAATCAGAGGTTTCAGGAAAACAACATAGCTGCTTAAAGCGTGGATGGAGCTGACTGAGACTTTGCCCAACCAGGCATGAAATTATTACTCTTCCTATTAAAGGCTTTAACATTTACACAATTATGCAACATGATAAGGCATGAATAGAAACATGGTTTTGCCACATGCACAGGAAACCACTCTGAAGTCTTTGGTAAAAAAATAACAGATACATTTATGGGTTTTTGTGTGTACTTTCGTACACAAACCAGCAATAATATTCCTATAAATCAAAAAAGCAATTATAAGAGACATGCCTCGTGAGAAAACTCTTCAACCAGATCACAGCAAAGCAGTTACGTGAGATATTTTTTCCCACATTTCTTATCTGAGCACCATAAAATCAATTGATTTGCATGGACAGCTTGTTGCATAAAGTAAATAACTGTGAATTTATCTGGTGGTAGATTGTTCATTTCAGGCATGCATTTCGTGGCAATGGACTAATGACTTCAGTGAAGATTAGTTCTCCATGATTCTCTCCACATCCTCTCTTATCTTCTTACAGATCCTTTCAAGGACAACCATTTAGGAGTGATACACATGGTCCCTGGTTGCATCCATTAAGCCTATTGGAAGCTACCTTCAGCCACAGCTTAATGAGTCAGGTAAAAAGACGTCTGGGGCCAGTTCAAATCAATAGATATGGACAAGGAAAGATTCCACAACCCTAGAGCTTTCAGCTTCAAGGCAACTACACGACTTTAAAACACATTAAAACTCGAAAACCTTTCTGACCAGCAGTTTCTTATCCACAAAGAAGCCTTGAAAGCAAAAGGGAGAGAAAATAGCATCAAAACCTTGAGGAAATAACAGCATGTTCAGTCATTTTCAGCATCTTTTCTTGTTCCTTGACAGATTGTGTCACTCCGCTTTTCTGTGTTTGTTCGTTTCAGAAAGCCCAAAGTAGAGCCACTTTTTGTGTGCATGCCATCATTTTCCTAACACCATTTGCAGGTTTATTTGCAATCTGTAAAACATCGACTTGCACACAGGCTACTAGTGATGGTCATTTTTTCCAAGCAAATCAAGTAACCTCTCTATACCTATAGTGGTGGGGTTTTTCGAGATGGTCCTCACTGCAGAACACAAGATCCAGGGGGCGTGGTTGGATCTAGATCCAACTCCTCCCATCTTACATATACCTAAACCTACCCGTCTCCTAGGGCTGGGCGATATATCGAACGATATGATCATGTGCATCTCGTCAGTAAAGCCGGTTCCGTGATTAGTGGTAAATCTCCATCACCTGCTTTCAAATGGAGCGGAATTTAATACACAGAGCTGTAGTTCACTGACAAGCTACACAATATCGCGTTCATTATCGAAGGCGATTCATCTGCGATAATGAACTCAATATTGCGTAGCTTGTCAGTGATCTACGGCTCCGTGTATTAAATGCCGCTCCATTTGAAAGCAGGTGATGGAGATTTACCACTAATCACGGAACCGGCTTTACTGACGAGATGCGCATGATCATATCGTTCGATATAACGCCCAGCCCTACCGTCTTCACCCCCTGAACCATAAACCTACCCATCCCCACCCCTAAACCTACCATCTCCACCCCCTAGATGTGGATCCAACCCCGCCCCCTGGATCTTTGTTCTGCAGTGAGGGGCTACTGGGTTTTTCGCTGACTCTTTCAGCAGGTTACATTGTTATGTCAGTAGGTGGTGACAAGTGGGTGTCTTAATGAGTGATTCATTGAAATCATTCATCCAACTAATTCGTTCAAACACACTGATTCATTCAAGAACGAAACATATGAGTGAATCATTGAATCATTTCTCAAACACTGAATCAAACACTGATTGATTCAGGAAGGAAACACCACCGGAACTATTTTCGTTGGTGGACGAAATACAGACAATATTACATAAAATATTGTGAGTTACTGAATATTAACTGTTTGTTTATTCAACTTTATAAATGCAATATCACACTCACAATATTGCAGTTTTGTCAAATATCAGCATAGCTGTAGCCTATATAATGCATTGCATATAGCCTGAGTGCACTTCCAGTATTATTTATGCATAAATAAAATAAAATAACATAAAATAAGGGAAATTGCTTTTATTCTAACCAGCTAGCCATTTTGCAAAATTTTGTTTAGGACAGGGGTTCTGCTAGACCACATTACAGAGAAAATAAAGGGTGAGTAGATCTTTTGTGTACTCTAGAATGAGGATGTTTTCCTGTTTTTAATTAAAAAAGCTGCAAGAACAACATTTACCTGAGGGTAATAAACATGCCTGACATTTACTAAATGTTTTTAGGCATTTATGAAATGTTTACACCAGTAACCACTGTTTCAAAGTGAAAAAAATAATTGAATATACATTTTTAATATGAGGATAAAACATGAGGGAAAAAAACATGTCTGGTTGAGTAAAACTGTTAAAAATGAAAAATATAGGCCTATTAATTCTTGATCGTTTCTGACATTTGCAGCCTAAAAGACAAGCCTGAAATGAAGATGAGCAATATTTTTCGGTTGAGTTGCATGTCCATGATGCCTAAGAGCAGTTACATTTATTCTGTGACATTTCTGCTGAGTTTGCCAAACCACTTTGTGCTTCAATTATTACTTAATTAAAAGAGTAAAAATTGCAATGAATATGCCAAATTATCATGCAGAAGTATGAAACCATGCACACAATCTGGAGCCTGGAAGTCTGCCAGCGCAAAATCTTTAAACCATATGCCGAATGCCATAATTTTTCTTAATAGTCATAACATAAAAGATAAAAGCACTGATTATGCAACTGTTACAGCAAACCGAATGGTTTCAACCCACGCTGTACATACGTCTGGACAGTAAATAAGGAACTGATACACTTCCCGCACAAGAGAAGACGTGGGAGGTTGTGGGAGGGAAACAGGAAGACAGGGCATGAAGGGTAATTAGGTTAAACTGAGACCAGCTCTGCTTGGTTTACAAAGCCATTCTGACAGAAAAGCACCATTCACGATGAGATTCAATTTGTGGCATGGGGCCTGGCTACAATACTATACAAATCCATCCCAACACACAGGAGCAGGGAAGCAATCTGTTCATTCTCAGCATGTATATTAATACATCGTGCCTGGAATCATTTTGCCGGGGATCGGCATTTATTAGCACAACGAAACAGATCTAGTGCAGAGCACTGTACCCTGCATGTGTCCTGAGCTGCAGGTTCAGTGCTATATTACATGCACAATCACTGTCAAATGCAAGCAATGCCACAGAGCCGGATGAAAAGGCATCCTCAAAGGTTCATCATGATCTATCAAGGAAGCAATATTTCTTTCACAGACTCGGAAAACCAGTTTTCATGTGAAAACTGTCTATGTTTCTACACTGTACAGACAGTCAGCTTTTATTAAAACCCCATCTTGCCAGCAGTTAATTGTGACCCTAGACCACAAAACCAGTCTTAAATTGCTGGGGTATATTTGTAGCAATAGCCAAAAATACATTGTATGGGTCAAAATTATTGATTTTTCTTTTATGCCAAAAATCATTAGTATATTGAGTAAAGATCATGTTCCATGAAGATATTTTGTAAATGTCCTACTGTAAATATATCAAAACTTAATTTATGATATGTAATATGCATTGCTAAGAACTTCATTTGGAAAATTTTAAAGGTGATTTTCTCAATATTTAGATTTTTTTGCACCCTCAGATTTCAGATTTTCAAATATTTGTATCTCGGCCAAATATTGTCCTATTATAACAAACCATACATCAATGGAAAGCTTATTTATTCAGCTTTCAGATAATGTATAAACCTCAATTTCGAAAAATTGACCCTTATGACTTAATTTTGGTAAGTTTTCATAATGGAATTTGTGACTAAACAATGTATTAAGGCTTTTAAGCAACGTTTAAACAGTAAAAGCAATTCATGAAACTGCAGAAATGTTAAAGGAAACGTGCAAAAAAAAAAAAAATTCACTACCATATACAGTGAAAAAAATTAACTTTTAATTACATGTAATTTTATTGTAAAATACTGTTACTTTTGAAGTTTTCCTATTTTCATTATAATTTTACTTATAGTAATTTTATGTGTTTTTGTCCATTTTTATTAGCTACTGTTTTTAATGTTATAGTTTTTTTATTCATTTTTATTTCAGTTTTAGATATTTTCCTGTATTTATGGTTTTTGTTTTAGTTTTAGATAACTATAATGACACTGTCAAACAGATATTAACATAATATTGCTTAATTAAACCTAAATAAAAGTGGTCAAATACAAACAGTAGGCATTCCATAATAGAAACATTGTCACATTATTTTTACAACCACATTTGACAATGTCACAGAGATAAGTCACTATGGGATCATAAATATCTGATTATTTCTAAACGGACAGAAATGTTTCTCTATAGGCTTTGCCAACATGCCAACAAAACAGGAAAGCAAATCATCATGTTATTTGTTAGAAATACTAAATGTATGTCACATGATAAAGGAAGTTAATGTTTAGTTAATGAAGAAGCTTTATAAGCAAAATAAACCATGAGAAAGAGGGTCTTATCGGTGTGAATAGAAACCATGTTCATAAACTTCAGTCTCTGCTCTTGATGCACCTGAGCAGAATCTTCCTGTGCGTCTCATAAAAGTATAACAGTGCAGAAACAGATGTGTGGAGTTGTTACCAGAGCAAAGCTTTCTCATATGAAACATCAACCGAAAGCAGTGCAGAAAAAGTGAAGTGCAGAACTGGCTGTAGGGAATCCAGCACATGAGCTCTTCATTATTCTGACTCTTCTGGCTCGGCCAAAAAGAAAGCTTTGCTTTTGACTTTAGAGAGATTGCCGCCAAGTGAGGCAAAAGCCACTGGGGTTTTGACAGGCATCTTGTTCTTGAAGAGTACTTCTGAGGTTTCTCTTAACTCTTTCTCTTAGTCCTGCTTAGGCAATTTGTCTGCAAGTCTTTAAATATGCACAGTGTCATCCACATAAACTGCCAAATGTACACTGTAAAATGAGTGTTTATTTATTTTTGATTTATTTATTATTTTTAGTAATATTTTCAATTAGTTTCTTAATTTTACTTATATAGTTTTAGTAATTTTAGTTGTGCTTTTTAAATTTTATTAGGTTTTTTTTATGTCCATAGTTTTATTATTTTTATTTCAGCCGGTTCCTTGATTAGCGGTAAATCTCCATCACCTGTTTTCAAATGGAGCGGCGTTTAATACACGGAGCCGTAGATCACTGACAAGCTATGCAATATCGAGTTCATTATCGCAGATGAATCACCTTCAATAATGACCGCGATATTGCGTAGTTTGTGAGTGAACTACGGCTCCGTGTAATAAACGCCACTCCATTTGAAAACAGGTGATGGAGATTTACCGCTAATCAAGGAACCGGCTTTACTGACGAGATGCGCACGCATATCGCATGAGATATATCGCCCAGCCCTAGTTTTAGTTAAGTTAAACTAAATGTAAATGAGAAATGTTGCCAACTAGCTAAAATAAAATAAGCTATATATTTTATTTGATTGTATAAGTTTATTTTATTTCAAGTGACAAAGTTTTTTTAATGGTTTTAGTTTTTAATTATAATAATTAGTTAGTAACAGTAGTTATATAAGTATATAATAAAAGCAGAAAATTAACAAATAATTTTATTGTGTGCCATTTCAAGTCAAACTGTAATTTTATCTGTAATTAATTATAAAAAAGGGTGATAATATTATTTAATTTCATAATGTTAGCTGTAAAATTCACTTTAAAAATTATTTTAAAAAAATGTCATTTCTATCGCAGAATGCTAAATACAGCACATCATTTGAGATGTGGTGCATGGTGGGAATTTTCATTTTCAAAAAAAGACGTATTTATATATACAAATATTATTTCATTTTTGTTTTCCTTAAAAAAGCAGTTTGTCACAACTTGTTGCATATAACAGCCTGCATATTTTAAAATTTCTTCTTATTAGTTTAACGAAGCAAAGCACTTTTTATTTAAGTACAACCTAAGTACAGCCCCTGGTTGGGAATTGCTGGCACAGAAGAAAAATCTGATACTTTACAGCAATGTATCACGAGTCAGCACTGACCCACTTAAGCCAGCATATGAATATGAATATTACACCCTCTGCTGCGTGAGAGCAGTTGAGGACACTTGATTTCAGGAAGGGGGTCTGCAGCTACTTCCACTGCCCTCCTGCTATGTAATTGTCAGAGCCTATAATTGCGTGCTGGGTCGGGCTCACACAAGAGGTCACGGGAACCCCCCTCTCCAAAGGGGGCCAATTAACTCTTGTCACATTAAAGTTGGCATGTCATCTACACATTACTATATTGCTGCTGACTGCACCGCTAACACCTGATTCACACGTTGCATTGTGTTCAAACAGGGGCTGTGCATAACAAACAGATGGTCCTGACTGTGAAAAATGAACAGTTGCGCTGAACGCACACAATATTTTTGTGTGCAATCTTGAGAAAACGGCAGAATAAATCTGTATACATATTGTGAAACACTGGACCACCTGTGCAAAGAGATGAGGATTTATGCGTAATACAATATGCCTGTATCGCTTTACACGTCAGACAGATGGTATTTTCCTGTCTGAGTGGGATGTTCTTGGCCTGAATAAGCGTCATTGGGGACTGAGAAAAGTTTGTAAAAGTCTTCTGCGTTTTTCAAACTCATTTAATTATTATGTTATTCTACAGCCACAAGCTCTCATACTTCCGGATCACACATCCATATTGGTTTTGCACTAAAAAATGCATATCTGCTGACCCCGTAGATTGTCCGTTTCAGCTAACTCAGACCTCTTTCTTGAGTCTGAAGTGTTTTTGGTGTTTGTATGTGTCTGCCAAACGGCTAACCGCGCAGAGGCAGTAAAAATCTGGAGAAGAGAGATAAGCTTTCAGCTGAAATACTTGCTGCAAGCATTTCATCCGAAGAGCATTATCTTCAGACCATTTAGCCAGATTAAAGGTCTTTTCAATTATAATCAACACCTCTAACATCTTTCCACAGCTTGACTCGGTAGCATATACATCTGGTTCACAAAATCATCCAGTCTGACCAGGTGCAGACAAAGCATTATTCTTTTAGGCATTCGATATCAAATAAATCTATTTCTGTCGAGGTGTGACAATATGAAGTGGTGAATCAAATGAAGTAAGAATCTTTCAAATTTCATAAAACAGTTATTATCGTGGATAAAAAAAAAATTGCAATAATCATCTGCGGTAACCTGTCACTCTGCACCTATTGGCCGTTTTACTCAGCAGCTGTTTTATTTCACAGCATTTCAATGGCGACAACAGAAGCATAGCCTGCAAAAAGGAATATGATCATAAAGCCTCACAATGCAATTTGATGGAGGTTTGGACACAGCTATAAATAATTCAGCACTTGATTTCTCCCCTGCAGCTAGACCTCTCCTGACGACTCTCAGCACCAAACACTCAGCGGAGGCTTCAAAACCGCCACTCCACTCCTGTCACCAACAACACCTCCCAAGCTCCTTCCACTCGCGCTGGAGGACAGATGTGTCCATATGACTGACTTAAAGAGTCATGAATCATAACTTCATGCCTGTATGAATTTCCCCTGGTTATTTTAAGTGGCTAATGGTAGGCAGACCAATCCTCCTGCTCTATTTGTTGATGCTACAGTGGCACCAAAACTACACTAAGTTAAAAAATCTAACAAGTGAAAGCTAGATCTTATGGGAAAAAATAATGAAAGGAATAGTTCATCCCAAAATGAAACCTCAACCTCTTGCCATCCAAGATGCAAGTGTGTTTGTTTCTTCTTCAGAAATGTAGCATTACATCACTTGCTCACCAATGGATCCTCTGCAGTGAATGGGTGCCGTCAGAATGAGAGTCCAAACAGCTGATAAAAACATCACAATAATCTACAAGTAATCCACACCACTCCAGTCCATCAATTAGTGCAGTGAAGTGGAAAACTGCATGTTTTTGTAAGAAACAAATTCATCATTTAGGCATTTTAGCTTTAACTTTCTGGCCATGCTCCAGAATAATATTTCCTCCATAAAGTCAATCTCCTGTTGTCCTCTCACATCAAAATATTTGTTTAGAACTGTTTTTGGACTGTATTCACTTGTAAATGGTGTTTGATCTGTGCATATTTCTCACCTGTTTGAAACTTTTTCACTGGAGAAGGCAATATTATAGAGGACTCATACATTAGCCAGAAGCAATGGTTTGAAGGTTAAAAAAGTCATAATAATGGATTTTATTTCTTACAAACATACAGCTTTTCACTTCACAAGATGTTATTTGATGGACTGGAGTGGTGTGGATTATTGTGATGTTTTTATCAGCTGTTTGGACTCTCATTCTGACGGCACCCATTCACTGCAGAGCATCCGTTGGTGAGCAAGTGCTGTAATGCTATAATTTCTCCAAATCTGATGAAGAAACAAACTCACCTACATCTTGAATGACATGAGGGTGAGTACATTTTTTGGCAAATTTTAATTTCTGGATGAACTATTCCTTTAAATATTCTCCACAATAATCACACATACACATGACATGAATATGCACTTAACACACTTATAGTAAAACCAATCAAGAAAAATGGTGCATATCCTGTACTTTTCTTTTGCAAAGTTGTATGACAGTAAACATCAAGTAGCATATTCAATCTAAATCAAGTTTTTACACATTTTTTGAAGCACAAAAAACGTGATCTTATCTGCTCCAGTACTATACTTCCATTCTCTCTTTCGCTCCTTTTAACCCTCCTTTCACTCTCAGTCTCTCAGAGACAGCACATGAATAATGGTCAAGGGTTAGGCCTAATTCCCATTCTTGCCTGGGGCGGAAAGTAAGAAGCAGTAACGTGCATTTTCTGCATCCAATCAGGGGGAATTCTTTTGAAAGTGCGAGTTACTGTCTCATGCGTATAAGAATAACAGCACTGCATGCAAAAGCCATTTCAACAGCTCAAGGCATAATTACTGTAACACTGAAGTATCAGGTTTTCAGACTTTAACCTTATGAGTACTGATTATTAACTAAATTTCATATTGATGACATTCTTAAAACATCCTACATTAAAATATTACATTACTTAAGTTTAGGGTGTTAGCAATCCCAGATAAGAACATGAATAATTGAACAAACATGATCAAATAAACTCCCGCCAGCATTAATAAGATTTTTATTTTAGTGTATTTTAGTGTTTTAGTTTATTTCACTCAAAAATTGCTAGTAAATTTCACAAATAATTACAAAGAAAAGGCAAATAACATTGAATTAAACATGAAATTTAGCAGTACAAAGACTGAACTAGTATTTTCTTACAAAATACACTCAAGAAATCTGTTAAATTTATAAATTTGAGAAGATATTAGTGTATTTTACTGCACAAATTAACCTCCAAAATGACTACTATATCAGTTAACATTCACAGTAATGAAAAATGCATGCCTAATTTATGTTAATATCTGTCTCCTTGTTTAAGTAGCACATTAAAGAATTGGAAGATAAAATTAAGAGGTTAATTTCTATTGTTATTTTGACATTTGCATGGAGTCCATTTCAACAGAATATGATTACAGAATTATTTGGTACTAATACATACATGTAGCCTACTATATATGCTGTCTGTTTGCTCATGCTACTTAATCAAAATATTAGATATTTCCTGTTATTCGGTTTCATTTAGAACTGTGCAGTTAGACGTTTTAAAAATTAACACTTGAAGAATTACATAATAAGCCAATACAACGTACAGTAAGAGCATATATATGGAATGAGCTGTCCTATAACTGGCAACGCTACATACTGTACTCAAGGCAACTGTAGGATCAGATACTGGTTTCTCACACAGTGCATCAGAGAAGACCCCTGAAGCTCAACCCCACTATCAGAAAAGCTCAACAGGATCATGCACCCCAGTCAGCTGTTTCTGGCCTTGCCCTCCACCGGTACACAATGCATTCATGCAGTCCATCAGCTGACAGATTCATCAATTGCTGCACCTGCGCATACTGTCGTCTCTCTCTCTCTCTCTTTCCCTCATCATGCACGTCGCGCGCGCTTCTGTCTCTACGGCTAACCTGAAAACGCACAAGGCATCTCAAAGCACCTGGCAGCTGCAGGCAGCTCACATTTCACTCGCCCTTTTCTCGCAAACATGGAGCTGAAACTGGCAGATCACGCCTTACCCTGCGTGCCCAACCCTCTCCATCGCCGAGTTTGCACCATGGCAGCGTTCAGCAACATGCAGCATTCAACGACAACAGCGCGCCGACTCTGAGCAAACGGATGGAGAAAAGAGAGCATGCGAGGAGCGAACATTTACAAACCTCCGCGATGTGAGAGAGCGAGGTGGTAGCTCTGTGGTCCTGACTGCTTTGAATTCAGCGTCTGATGTGTGCTGCTCCGTATCGAATCGCCCCCCTCCCTCCTTCCCTCCTCTCTTGTCAGATTCTCCCGCGCCCGCCCCTCTTCCACCCTCTGCCATCAAGAAGCGCTGCTACAGCGTTATGAGGAGGTTTGAAAGCCCCCAAAGGAAGTCCAAAAATGTGCGGACTGTTATTTTTAAATACAAGAATATGTACGCTTTTCAAATGTTTCTGTAAACACCAAAGTTCCATTTAGAAGTTAATCAGAGCGCGTCGCCGAACAGACGCCAGCGAACCGGAGGAGGTAGTCATAGCAACAGAACGCCGAAGAGCGGTAAGTCGCCGGAACACAAATACTGTCATTATGTTTTAATTATACATGCTGACATCACAAGTATATACTGGTAAATCTAACATTCACTTCAATGGTTTGAGACTACTGGATGCTTTCAACTGATTTCCTATTGAACTGTTACCAACTGAACTGCAGGGGTAAAACTGTTTAAAATATAGCGAAACATAATGCACAATGTTTCCATCTAACATGTTCATCATATTAATGAAGTTTTTCAACTTTTCTCTATTAGCAGTAAACCGGTTACCTCAGCTGAATATGTTCGTGTTTGTTTTGGATGTTTGTTTCGACGTGGAAAGCAGTTACTTTGGAATGGAAATATGAATATTTTATTTGCAATTGCAAACATCATATTTTTTTGCTTATTTCAGTTAGGTCCTGTTTCATAGACAGGGCTTAGCCTAAGCCAGGATTAGGCCCTAGTTCAATTAGGACATTTAAGTATTTTTTATAAACATGCCTTAGAAAAAAGCATAACTGGGGCCTGTTTCATAAAACAAGTTTAACAAATAAGCCAGGTTTATTTCAGTTAGTCTGACTTATTGTCAGTTGATTTGGTTCAAAATAAGTCAGACTAACTGAA